>VXAB01003897.1:163-43494 GCA_013399175.1 Odontophorus gujanensis
TTTCAGTGATTAAGTTGATGGTGAAAAAAGGGGAAAAAGTAGGTGCACACTCTAACACCCTAAATACCACTGGGATGCCCAAAGGGACATTAGCACAGATCTGAGTCCCTGAAGAATAATGAATATGTATGCCAATGTCCTGTGTATGTATGTCTTAACTGTATCAGTGTAGAACCTGAATTCTGAGAGGGTGCACTTGCTTGTCAAGTTGCCCGGCGTGCATTGTGAGGAAAAAAGGAATGCCACTTTCTAACACCACACTGGAGTTAGAGGGTTTTCTTTCTGGATTTCAGATGATGGAGACAGTGGGTGAATATAGTAATTGAGAGCTTAGAAACGTAGCTAAAAGATGCAGCCAATATTTTGGTTGAATTCACTTTGCCCACCACTACAAATATAAGCTTCCTTCCTGGAAAACTGGTCATTCCCTTGAGCTTCTTTTCCAGCTGAGTCCAGACCAAGTATTTACGACCAAAGGCCACCTCTCTCACTGTTTCCACAAGCCACTTACACTGAGCCTAGCTGCTACAGTGTGATCTGTTACCAGTTGGACAGGATTGAAGAAGGCTACTGGCGAGTAAACTTTTCATACTGCCCTGAAATGCTGTCAGCTGGTGGCCCTGTGCAGACCTGTGGGGGTTAAACAATGGGCAGGGTGGCTGGGCACAAGGAGAGAGGCATCTGACCTAGCAGGGAAGGTTGCATGCAGGAGGGGTTAGAGGGTAAAATTTGGAACCTCCATCAGGATTCCACCATTAGCATGAACAAAAGGCAGCAGATTGCCAGCAGTGATGGACAACGGTCTACCTAGGAATTAGCTATCATGGGGTATATGATTTGCTACAACCGGAGCAAATTCCTTCAAACTGTCAGCCAGTTGGCTGACTGCAACCTTCCTTGTCAAATGCAGACCTGTGATCCTTCTTGAGACTGTTGCAGTTCACTGCGTGTGGAATTTATTTACCTCACTGCAAGTGAAGGGCAGCAGACGTGGCTTCTATTGGGCTATAACAGAAGAGGGAGGACGCTTCATGAGCTGGCAGTTCCATAAGAATTATCAAGATGCATCAGTAGTTGTTCATCTGCACTGATAAATTACACATCCAGTATTTATGTTTATGGCTGACTAGAAAGGCATGAACACAATGGTAAAATTCCTTTCTAGTCCTTCAATGGCTTCTGCAAGCTGCAGCTGAGAAGCAGCATCTAGAGAGCATGCCAGCATAGCTGTAGCTGTTCCTGCTTCTCTCTAGGAGGAGAAATATCCACTTCCAGTGCTGTCAGCAAGGAAACATTGGTTCTATAAAGTGGATTTGCAAAAAAAGAAAAAGGAAAATATAATCACTTGCAAAATGGATTCTTCCATTTTGAACTAAATATTTCATTTTAATAAACTAAATCATTAAAAAAAATAAGCTTCTTTCTTTAGCACCGAAGCATGGCAACTGCACTTTATTTGGAGAATGCAAATGCTGTGAGCTTCAGTATTTTTCTTTCACCAGCTCTCAGCAAGTGGCCATTTAGTCTTAATTGCTTCTCACAGTGTATACCAATTAAGAATGGCATTAGCAGGACAAGAACTATTTGTTAATTCCTAAAAGGTATGAGAGACAGTTCCTGTTTTGCTCGAGGCTTCAATTCACATTTTAAGTGAAAATCTAGCCCTCTGGAATGCCTCCAAGCAAAGACAGAATCGCAGGTATTGAATGGGACCTCAAGAGATCATCAAGACCAACGCCCTGGCTAAAGCAGGTAACCTGAAACAGGTCACAAAGGTAGGCATCTAGGCAAGTCTTGAATATCTCCACAGAAGGATACTTCACAATGTCTCTGGGTAACCTGTTCTAGTGCTCCATCACCCTTACCATAAAGAAGTTCTTCCACATGTTTGTATGGAACTTCCTATGTTTGAGTTTTAGGCCATTACTCCTTGTCCTGTTGCTACACAACACCAAGTAAGAACCTCAACCATTTGCCTCCCTCCTCCCTTCAGATGTTTATAAACATTTATCAGATCCTCTCTTGATCTTCTTTTCCCCAGGCTGAACAGACCCAGGTTACTTAGCCTTTCCTCATATGGTAGATGGTCTGAGCCCTTTATCATCTTTGTGGACCTTTACTGGACTTTTCCTTGGACAGTTCTGTCTTTTTTGAACTGGGGAGCCCAGAACTGGATACAGTAGTCTATATGTGGTGTCATCAGGGCAGCGTAGAGCAAGAAGATCACCTGCCTCAACCTGCTGGCCACACTCCTTTTAACACATGCCAGGATACCATAAGCCTTCTTGGCCACTGCTGCTGACTCATGGCCAACCTGTTGTCTGCTGGGACCACAACTTTTGTTTCTTTAGCTTCAGGTGGGAGGGGGCATGTGAGAATTCATAGAGTATGCTGAGGTGTACACAGTGCTTCCTCCTGTTAGTGAAAGAGATGGTCAGATTTTTGAACTTCTTTTGCTTCCTTCAGAGGGATGGATATCTTCCTGTGCAGTATCAAAAGTCATAAAAAAAAAGTTTATTTTTTAGAGGCACTTCACTTTCTGACTGAAACATAGAACTCAAGTTTATGGTTACGTAAGAACTTCTTCTGCATTCTGGGTCCATACTGCAGTTTATGCGTCACTAAAGACAGAATCATAGAATCTCAGAATCATAGAATCTCAGAATCATAGAATCACAGAATCATAGAATCACAGAATCATAGAATCAAAGAATGGCTTGGGTTGGAAGGGACCATCATCTAGTTCCAACTCCCAGCTGTGTTCAGGGCTGTCTCCCACCAGCTCAGGCTGCACAGGGCCTCATCCAACATGGCTCTGACCACCTCCAGGGATGAGGCATCCACAGTTCTCCTTGCAGCCTCTGCCAGTGCCTCACCTCCCTCCAAGTAAAGAATTCCTTCTTAACATCTAACCTGAATCTCCCCTCTTTTAACTTAAAGCCATTCCTACTTGTCCTGTCACTATTAGCCTGTATAAAAATTCTCTCTCCCTAAAGAAACTCTCTTTAAGTACTGGAAGGCTGCAAAGAGTTCTTTGACCTGATGTTCTTGCCCAGGATGTTACACTGTCACCTATGGCTGCCCAAGTGAAGAAACAAAACCTCAAGACAGACTGGTATTACTGATGCTAACCACATCACAGACAACTGAGAAAAAAAAGACTTGAGAGGAGATCTGGTCAATATCTGTAAGAAACCTAAGGTGTGGGAGGCAAAGGGACAAGGCCAGACTTTTCAGCAGTGATCAGCGATTGGACAAAGGGAAATGGCCACAGAGTGATGCACAAATGTGCCTAAGAACTTCACAGCACTGGCACAGGCTGCCCGGGGAGGTGGTGGAGTCTCCTTCTCTGGAGCCATTCAAGACCCACTTGGAGGCCTCGCTGTGCAACCTGGGCTAGGGAGCCGCTTTGGCAGGGGGTTGGACTCGATGGTTTCTGGGAGGTACCTTCCAACCCCTACAGATCTGTGATTCTGCGATTCTGATGCAAAATTATTTCTTCTGCTTCCTTGATCTTCTGCCTTCATTTGTTTTGTAGGGTATTTCCAATTCATTGATGTGTGGTTCTTGAAAAAGTGAGTAGTAACTAGTCAGAAGCTTCAGGAAATACAATTTTTAAGATTTTTCCTAAGCTGAAGTTGATAATCATCTGAATACTACAACAGACCGGAAATGAATGAAATAATCCCTACATATTACAAAGTACAATCTCTTAAGGCTTTGAATAGCCTTTCTCTGTAATTAGCTTCATGAGATTATACTGATTCAGAACCCTATTCAGGAGAGATGTATATCATGAGATGCACCAGGAAAAAAGCGTCATAAGTGCAGTTAACAGTGATTCTGGTATTGATTTCATCAAGGTCAGGACCTAAAGCATCGTCTTGTGTTAGCAATTTGCTGATTTACCAGAGGTAAGAAACTATTGTAGAACAGAGCAGTTCTAACACTTCTAACAATTCTAACTATGTCTAACAATTTCCATGTCAAACGGTTTTCAATTATTATTCATGCAACATGATGGCATTAATTTTCTTCTGAATTACAATCTCATGGTTCCTTTTTTTGGCTAAGTAACATCTCACCACATCCAGAGACATTTTCATACAGAGGCTTTGTCTTGTGGTTGCTTTTCACTTCAAATTCTCTTTCAGTTTAATTGCAAGGGCCCACCAGAAAACTTGACATTCATCCCTCAGTGTAAGGACTTCAGACAAATCAAGCAATTCTAGAGCTAACAGAACACAGGATTTCTTGTATTACACTCTTGACTTTATCTAAACAAAAATAATTGTTGTGGTTTCTCTCTGATTTTTATATCATTTCACCTGATCTGTCAGACACTCAGAACTGCGACTGTGGTGAATCACAGTTGTGCACTGGCATTAACTTTGAAGCCACTGAACAGGCTGTACATGCCTCACTGCATTACCTTATGTTTGCATATCCCCTCTCTGACTGTGACAGTTGCTGTATAATTTGCTTCTCCACTGTAAAAGCTTCAGTCAGTGCTGTACCAAGTTCTCCAGAATCATTAAGATATTTCTGGAGACTTCACATCAGTGTGGGTTTTAGGCATGCAGTTTGAAACAGTCTATTGGATTTAAACACAAAGTTCAAAATGTTTTGGCACTTGATTAACAGGATCTTCTTTCCAGAACACGGGTAATCTTTTCATTGAAATTAACACATAGAAATCACATTCCTTTGCCACTAGGTGGTACCCACACAAAACATTACGATTCTCTGTTAATTGTGCATGCACTATCATTTGCAAGTGAGGTTTGGTTTGAAGGCATACAGATTAGTTTACCCACATGCTGAAGTTTAGAAGTTTTCCCTTGTAAAAAGTCTTCACATCCATCAGACAATCAACTGGCAGTTTAATAGAAAGGAAAGGGAGAGGTAACCTCCTTCTGGTGGCAGCAAGGACCTCTACAGAACTCAAGTGACTGTGCAGAGATATCTGAAGATGTTCCAAATCTCAGTGGATCACATCTTCATTAACAGTGTTCATCAAGGCCTAAATTCATCAAGATGCTTAAGAACATAACTCATTTTAAGCATCTCAACAGTGCCACTGACTTCAATCAAGCCACTAATGGGCTTAAAATGAGGTGAGTACTAAAGCAATTGATGGATGAAACCATACAGACTCTTGCAGCTAACCCAGAAAACAATCACAAAGTGTTCATTGATTTAACCAGGTAGAGATGTACTGTCAGGCTACACAAAATTGCAATATCTTGGAGTAACGCCCTCTGGCTCCAAGCATGTGTTGGGCTTACATGTGAGTCCACATATTCCCCTCCTTTATCAACACCCTGTTTGATAGTGATGCTGCCAGGAGGCTTCCTGGATTTTCCTGTCCACCTCAGGGACTGAAGAGACAGGTAGAGAACACTGACCCTAAACTTCAGGTGCATCTTCTGTGTTTGGACTCAAATAATCTACACCACCAAAACCTTTTTAGAATTCCTCACCAGCCTTCGTCTTTGTAAAATGTTTAGGGCTCAGCCCAGAGCAGTGCTTAGGTTTTAGTTCTTTTCAGTCTCCAGCAGTATTTCTAATGTGGTCTGCCTATTTAATCTATTCTCTGAGGAAATATGAAATCTGGTAAGTAATGTCAGAAATAATTATTAAAGCAAAAGAAATTTGGATACTTCCCAAAAGAATACATGCAGCTGTTGGAAATAATAGTCCTGATTTATAGTGGAGTGCTGCATGGTGTGTTGCTTTATTGAGAGGTGTTAGGGTATATCACCCACACGCACCCACACTTGGTTCTGCTCAGTGTGTGAGCTGTCACTGCAAGACCCAGCAATGACAGTTGTTCCTTGAGTGGAAAGATATCACAGACATCCTTTGCCATTGCTTTCAATTGATTTGGATATACAGAAGACTTTGGGTCATGCTTAAAGGATAGTAAAACTTAAATCAGTATTAGTATCAGAGTTTTTCACATTCAAGCTTCCATTAGGGAAGAAAATAATATCTTAGTTTAAGGAAATTATCCAGGTAGTTCTCCACTTGGGCTGCTACCTACTAAATACAAACCTTCTTCCTCTTCAGGCCTTTCTGGGTACAAAGGAAAGGATCTTGAAGCAGCAAGGCTTTTCTCTCCTTGGAAAAAAGAGAAAAAGATCATTCAGAAAGGATGAAGCACAGAATTAAAGGTTTTTCATCATACGCTCCTCATTTTGACCAATATTTTTTTGTCTGTTGGCCAAATAACTTGTCTTTGTATCTTGTTCTTGGTGTTTTTATTTATTTATTATTATTATTATTTTAGTCTCTTGTTAATATGCCTCGATTCAGATCTCAGGCAATGTGCAAATGTTCATGGAATTATACAGCCGTGCTTACCCCTGAGACAATACTATCATTAAAATACAGAGATTCATAGTAGTTGCCACTGTCACCTAAGTGGTGAGAAACTTTCATTCAGTTCTTTTCACTGCATATTGGATTTTCTGAACAGCACAGTGAGGAGCACCCTGGAGAAAAGGAAAGATTCTTTCTCTCCCCGACTCCTGCTATAACTGTCACAGTTTCCAGGCCCTAACTAAATATCTAAAAGGTAGAGAGAAGAGTCTAAGACAGTGTTTGTCATATGCTCCTGTGGCATGGTTGGGAAGGAAATGTCCCTGTAGAAGGGTGTAGAAACTTCAAGTCTTCCCTATGGAGCACCCAGGGAAGAACCAGTAGAAAAAGTTCATAGCTCCCCTCCTTCTGTTCTGACTTTGTGATAGAGGAAAAGATGAACATTTTCTTGTGTTTAGAAGATAGAGTTAAATTACCAGGTAGGTTTTAGGGCTGCAAGTGGTGAATGGGAGGAATTGCTCTGTATGAGGCAGAGAAATGGTCAGCCCTAGAGTAAACAGGGTTAAAAACCTGTATCTCTCCCATACATCCTACTGAGTACCTGCAGACCCTGCAGTGGGGTCTGACCTAGGAGAATTCAGTAACTGCATCCTTTTTTTCTGAAGTGGAAAACCAGCCACACCAGTACAGTAACACAGTTGCTGGTCCACATGAAACTGCAAGGAGCTGAATTCAGGCTTTCGGCTTCTTCAGATAATACATTGACTGCTTTTGCTTTGTAGCTTTAAAGAAAAAGTTTTGAGCAAGATTTCATCTTTATATTGCACTCATCCAGATTTGTTACTACCTGTTTTGTGCCAAAGGGAATGAATCAGAGAACCATATTATTGCTAAATCTTCCACCACTATTGACGTAAAATGGGAAGCTAATGAAATACAAGAGTATATTATAACTGAATGCAGCATTAGAGCTATACATAATACATCTGCAAAACTCATAGGTGTTATATAATGCTGTGTTCTGTATGATCTCCTCCATTGCTAATAGTTTCTGAAGTATTGTTTTTAAAAGTTGCCAGACGTGTACTAAAATATAATTTATATGAAGAAATACAATATATTACACCTTATTTCAGAGTCATTCAATAACATATTTTATACCAAAGCATCAGAATCTATTAAGCCAAAGACCTTTAGTGGGAATTGATTTCAATCCTAAGGAGTTCGAAAGTAGCTCCAGTGGAATTAATGGCTTAAAGTTAATTGTTTTTGCTAATGTTTTATTTGAAATATCCTGCTCAGCAAAAGCAATGTGACATTTTGCTCACTAGGGATGTAAAGCCAGATTCACTGCTGACACAGGTAGGTGTGATCCCATTGACTTAATTAGAGTTTCATCTACATCAGCAGTGAATTTAGGACCTACCCTTCTTGAAGAAAAAAGGGTAAATTTTGGAGCTTAGAAACATGGAGGTGGAGCACAGAGGACAAACAAAGAAGGAATACTGGAATCTGAAATGAGTTAGCTGATGTTTCCATACACTGGTGCATTTTGCAAACTGTCTTTTGGGATGGCGTTAACTTACATTGACCAAAACAAAATATATTCTAAGTGTTGAAGAAATCATGGTAAATTACAAAGAAAAGAAAAACTCTATTGCTTGACCAAACAACACAGCTTATATTGGACCCTAGTTGAGCTTATAGGAGAACATCACTCAATCTCTTGATCAGCTAGGAGCTTGCACAGCTTTATACCAGGTTGATGTTATATGATTGTAACTACCTTTTCTTCTGTTACAGCAATTCCTTTAAGCTCTTCCTGGAGTTCAAACATAATAGCCATAATCTAATATACTGATGCATGTCACAAACCAGTATACAGCATATTGTCTATTTAGAAGGACATTTACCCTATACTTGCAGTTCACAAAAATTCAGACTCAGTGGTCAAACGGTACTGTTCATTTAAAGTAACTTACTGGTTTTGTGTACAAGTATATTTTTCTCTACGTTGAGTGTTGGGTATATGAAGTTAAAACCTAAATTCAACTGTGAAGTGTATCTGAATGAACTGTTCCTGTGGCTTCTAAAGAATAGACACACAGTATATCTCAGGTCAGAATGTCACCAGTAATGTATGCTCCCTGGCTAGTTCAGAAGACAGTAATTCATGTACAGATTTCTTCAGTTCATAAAAGTTTCAATAATCCTTCACTCTATAAAATAGCTGCATTTCATAAGAACCAGGAGATGACGTTTCTGACTGGAGGGAAACAGCTATATCAGACATCATATCATGTTGTCTGCTTGACTGAATGACATTTGTTCTGGAGCAAATCTCAGAGCGTTTTGAAAACGTAAACATAGGGATCACTCCATAAAAGTTGTAAGTGCACTCTAAACTAATTCGTAGCTCTTGGTTGCATGTTATGCAGTAAGGCATTTAAAGCTGTCCTAATGATGATCTACGAATGGAAGCACAGTCAAGACAAAAGGGCAAGATATTCCATTAAGGTTGATTCTTATTACATAAAAAATTACTCCCCACTCGGAAAATGCTACAACATCTAATTATTGTGCATAAATATGCCTTTTTCCCTCTTCCCCCAGGCTGTATCAAACACAAGAAGAGGATTCTCTGCTTAAACAGATTTTATCTTAATGAATCAACTGATTTTTTTTTAAAATATGGTTATATATATAACTTCTGAGCACAGTCCTGTAATTAACAGCAGGAATGCTTGCAAACTGAAAACAAAGACAGTTAGTGATTCTTGAAATGACACTCAGAGCCACTTGCATTAGCATTAGCATTCCTAAACTGAAGTGAGTACCTTGTTCCTGGGTTAAGTGAGGAAAATCAAACATAGAATAAAATCTTAGGGTACAGTGTTATCCTGGAGCACAGTCTGCACCTCACCTCCCCAGCACAGGATCATTTCTCCCTCTTCTTTTCTTCCCAAAGGGCTAAAGAGAAGATAACTGGGAGAGGGGAGAAGGTAGCCTAAGAGTGAGGATGCATTTTCACAACATTGTTAATGTATTTTCAAGGATCATGGGGGGAATCTCCCACCTTCATTTCAAACAGCTCTTTAAAAATATGTGCAAGCCTTGAAAAAAGACAGTGCAGGTCTCATTTATTTTTCGGTTTCTGTATTTTTAGGATCACTCTCAGCATAAAGTATTGAAGGTTAAATATTGGATTTGCTTCTTTCTTAAAGATTTTTAAGTGAACATTGGACTTGTCACCTTCTCTGAAGAGGTAGAATTTTCAGATAACCCATTATAACTGATAAACTTCAGAAAAGTTGTCATTGCTGCTATTGCTGGTGCTGCTTCCAAGACTGTGTTTACCAGCACATCCCTGATCAGAGAGAGGAGTTGGAAACAAGAAGCCATACATCCGAAGATTCACATAAATGATGTCTTCCAGAGATTCCCAGACATCTACCCTGGGCTTCTTGCTAGAGACATGGGGGCTTGCTGATGTTCTGTCCATCAGAGTAGGGGCTATAAACTTGAGTTAAACCTATAGGTGTGATCTATAGAACTTAATGCATTTAAAGTGACACAGACATTTCCATTTAAAGCATTATTTCTCTTTCTGTACATAAGAAGAGAACAGAAGTGGAAATGGAACCGCATTTCAGAGCTTCTGTTCAGAATGAAGATATGACATTTTAATGTGAGGACTTTATGTCTCCTGAAGGAAATAAAATATAGCTTGAAAAAATACAAATCGAGTCAACCCATGAGGATCCCATTCCCACGGAGTCAATACAAAAAATTTTCAACTGCATGCAGGTCCATCTTGCAGAAGGCTGATGATGAGGATCCCTAGCACAGAGGCTGGGAAGGGACTGGGTGCTGTGCTTCAGGGGCAGCAGCATTGCTGGAGGTCACCAACTCTGTCTTAAGGGAAGACATGTGGCCAGGTGCTTCCTTGTCTTTCACTTCCCAGGACTAAAATGCATTTCTAAATATAAATGACACCCCTTTGCTCTAGGTCAACAGTCTCTCAGCACTGACTCCATCCTTTCTGTAAAGAGGAAGTTTCTTCATCACAAAAAGGCAATTATTCTTTGTTACAGAAACAATTATGCTCTTGTTTCTTTCAAGTGGTTATTAAAACCTCAGATTATTTTCACGCCATGTATTAAGCAAGATTTATCATCATGCTTCCTGATGAGCGTAAAGTCAGCTGCAGCTGCTTTTACTAACTACTTTTCTACTGTAATATAAGAATGAAAATCAGAGATGCAAGAGGAGCAGGAAGAGGCAAAGAGGATATTTCTAATGCGGTAGAAATTTTGCTGACTATCTTGCAGTGTGAGTTTTTAGGAGATCACTTTAGGATACTGAAAGCAGGCTTAAGTATCCTGCGCATCAAAAAGACTCTAGAAAGTCTTTCGGCAAACAGAAGACAATGAACTCACCAGCATTTATATTTGCAAATGTAAATAAGGTGCTGTGCGGGTCGTTACTGAAGAACAGAAACTGTATATTCTCTTTTATTCCGTCTTCAAGCTGGTAAGCCCCACGCCTACACATGGGAACATCTTCCCTCAGCATCTGCAGGCAGAATATCAGAGTTGAGAGAAAGCTTGTCTCAACACCTGCCACTATCTACATTGTTTTGGCATGTCAACAGGAACTGTGTCACAACCACTGCCCTTCTCCAGCTTAGAATGTCTCCAAATTTGACTGCCTCCATCCCATTGCTGTTTTTTTCTGAGTTTAAGAACAGGAAAAAAAAAAANAAAAAAAAAAAAAGGCTCAATAGTGTTTCCTATTACCCAGAGAAAGGTGGGGTATTTTGAAGCCTTTTTTCCATTCTTGTCCATCTGAAGAGGAGTGCAGGCAGCACTTTCCAGTCAACAGTTCCCTTTCTTCTCCTGGACAGCCTCTGACCATTGTTAAGACTTGACAAGGGAAAGAGGAAAGAGGTGAAAAGTGATGGTTATTTATCAGCCCAGACTAGTAGTTTACATTGAAGGAAATATCCTGCTGTTCTATTTCAACTTATTCCAGCAACCCTGCAGGGCAAGCAGACACAGCTGGATTTTTCACTGTCTGTAGAAAAGGTCTTTGGAACTCCTGACACTGCTTGCAATTTGCCAAGACACCTCACGTCCTGTCAGGCAGTTCCTCTCCTTCTCCTGAACCACAGGACCTGGAACAATTGTTTCTCTGCTCTGGCAGTTGTGGAAGAGCTCTGTAACAGTACACTGCTTTTTGGTCTTCCTGAATATTGCCTGAATACCTATAAAATCTGTATTTTGTGAGAAATTTCTTTGTGATTTGTAACAGAATGGAATCTCTAATAATTACATTTACTGTACTGTGAGACTGTCACAGTGATATTTATTTCTTGTCTGTCACTTAAGAAAAAGTTCTTGCAAAGTGCTTCTTGCAAAATCAGATTTGCAGAACTATGTTATTTATTAATTTATTTGTGGTATGTTATTTGTTAGAATATGGCTCTGTCCCACATTGCAAACATTCTCTAAGAAGGGCCATGGGTCTTGTTCTACTTTGTCTACTACATTTGTAACATGCCGAGTTTTAAAATTTGCAAATTCATGTTTTAGGGATTGTGAGCCCTGTGTATCCTGTGTGGGATACTGAACCACATCACGCTGGAGCCTGAGCTGGAATATGCAGCCATGCATAGGCTCCAACCAGAGAAATCCCTAGTATTCCATGTTAAATTAGAGGGAATAGAGTGAAGGTGATAGATTGGATTCTAGAAGCAATCATATGCTAATCTATGAATTGAGTCTGCCCTGCTATGGAAGTGGCTTTATGTTGCTTCTGGAGGCAGCTCAAGCCCTCACCTGAGTCCCCTGTGGAGAACAGGCTGCCTGCCTTTTGGTGAGGCACAGCGTGGGATGGGGATCCAAACTGACCCTGATAGTGTTCCGTAGAGATAATAACCAAACCAATGTGTACAGTGTGTTTATGTATGTATACAATGTGTGTCTGTGTGTTTATCTATATGCTGTGTATGTGTGTGTTTGTGTGTGCATGTGTGCGTAAAAGAGAACATTTCCCTTGGTCGTCCCCAGCTCCTCGTCCTTTCAGCTCTGGATATACATTTAAAGGGAGTTCATCTTCAAACCCATTTAAAAAAGGAAAGTTTGAAATGCTTTGCTGAGAGCAAGCTGCATTTCTGCTTCCCAGTTTCCAAGAGCTGCCTTCACAAACATGAGAGGCAACTTCTCATTGCCAAGTGGCTGCGGGTGTTACTGTAGGCAAGACAACAACTTGTGCAGATGCGTCCAACAGTGCTCTGCTGATGGTATTTCACAGCATTTCTCTGGATAGAGAGCAAAGAAAGATGAGAATCTGGATTCTGATTGAGTTGCCCCAAATGGTCTCTCTCTGGTGTTCTAGATCATTTTAAGAATTAGCCTCTAGTCAGATCCCTTTGCATGCATCAAACTCCTTTTTTGGTGGACTGTAGAAATTTCTGACGTCTTCAAGGTATAGATTCCAAAAAAAGACAAATGTCTGCTTTGCTCTTATTAGTAAGCCACTAGCCATCTGTTGGAGTGATTAATTCCTTGAGTAGCATAACCTACATGTGTTTTAATTGTTTTGAGGCTTAGGTATGAATTGTTACTGGTTTTCTTTTTTTTTAAACAATTCTAAATTCAAGCAGTGGAAAACAGTGGTGGGGAGTTTGGGAATATCAGTCCTGTAAGTACTGTGCATCAGTTTATAAAAGCAATAAAAAGCCAAAATCTGCATCTGCTGCAACCACAGAGATTTAAGGAGTACCATTTGTTGTTCTCTGGTAGGTAATGCCATTTTTGTCCAAATAATTCATTAGGTTGACTGTGTAGATTATTTAACTTACTATTTGTCATGCATTATTTATGGAGATTTATTGCTAGTATTCAGTTTGATTAAATTATTATTTCTGAGCACAATAATCCAAAATCAGTGGGTGTTCTAAAAATATCCCAAACAATCAGTTCAATCATAGGTAGCTGATGCTGTTCATTAGGTTTCCACAGTGTTGTTGTGGACTGTAGTAACGTGGAAACTGTTAACTGGAAATATATCCTGTGATTCAGCCTGGAGAAGGACGTTCACTTGTACTTACTGAGAGAAAATAAGAGCAGACAGAACATCATGAAAAACACTGAAGTAGAAACTCTGGGCTTTATGTACAAATATAAAGTCTTTGAGTCAGAATGGGCCATACCTTTAAGTTTTGCCTGACTAACGTACATTGGCGCTTGTCAGGTGCTGTGCTGCTAACGTTTAGGATGGCTAGGTGAAAGATCTCATGTTTTCTTCTCACGTTTTATTGGGGAGAATGAGGTTTCCTAGTTAGTTTGCATTAAGCAAACTCTAAAACTGTTAATCGATCTAGTATTGTTAATACCAGGTTTGGCAAGATCTCTATGGCACTTTCTGATTTTGACTCATCCAATCAACACAGTAAATACCTGTTCAGTATTATTTTATTTCTGAATGATCTTAAACAGGAACAGCATTAATTTTCAGAACAACATTTTTTGTGTCAGTAGCTATTCAGTGCTTCTGTAATATTATTGGAGCATTCCTGAACTGGAGGTGAACATGGGGACATACACTGGGGTAGCATCAATTTATTGCAAAGAAAAGCAGGAATTTGGAGGAGGAATGTTGCTCACAGAGGTCAGTCCATTGTTTTACTCTCTTGAGGGATACAGATGAAAAAGTGAGAGTGTGAGGGCCATAATGATCCCACCTCCACACTGTGACAAATATTGAGACAATAATTTGACACTGTGACAAAGGCTAAGTTCTGAAAGCATCTGCCAATGGCTGTGGGCTTTGCTCTTTTTTCCCATCCCTCCTCTGATCAGTTTTCCACTGGGTGGGGAAAGAGCAGCTGCCAAAGCACAGACTTTATTTCTTTGAACACCGTCACAAATATGCTAACTACTGTGAAAATGACATGCAAGTCAGACCAGAACTGATGGACAGAAAGTGCATTGTGGTGACTGATGTCTTATATAATAACCAGCGGTGGTGGCGGGTAGACAAGCCCCTGTGCCATGGAGGTAAGGGGGAGCCATGCAGCAGCTGGCCAGAGGGAGCCTGCAGGAACCTCATTCTGTCACATATCTGAGGAAAAAATGGGATGATTTTCATATCTCTGATGGAAGAGAGCTTGTCAGAGGTGACTTTCTCCTGCTTTTGGGCTAGGGTATACTGTCTGAAATAATGAAATATCTGCGTAAAGAAAAAAAATATCAACTGGTCGCAAGATTTCTTCACTCTAAACCCCACAACCTTTCCGCAGCAATGGCTTGCTCAGCTCTGTATCTGAGTACAAAGCTGAGTGAGTTTGGCACTTCCTGCTTTTATAAAGCCTGTGGCCTGGCAGTGTGACTATCAGAAAGCACTTGCACTTAGAAAGGAAAGCATATGGGTTGATTCCCCAACTATTTCTTCCCCAGTGATGCCACAGATAAGGGGTTGGAGATGAAGGATTTTCCTATTATCTTGCTCCTGTGTCTGCAAAGCCACCATGGACCTCACTGTGACATCCTCCATAGAGTGCTGGTTCATGCTCCATGTGCTGCAGGGCATGCTGGCCTAAGAAAGGACCTCTATACTACAGAGGATTTCACTAGAAAAGGCAGTGAAGAGGCATCTGGGTGTGAAACTCATGCTTCTCGTTTCTGCATGGAACGGGTGCAATTTGTCCAGTGTACAGTCAATGCAATTTCAGAAAAGTGATTTTCATCCATGCACCCAAATAAAAGAACAGAAGCCACAGGGTTACATGGGGATGTTTCCTTTGGAATAGTCCCCATGTGAAATGAGCACAGAAGAACACCCAGTATCGGCTGAAATGACTGATGGCCTAGAGTTCTGCAAACAGGGAAGGCAGCTCACTGTTCAGTACAGAAAATCCCAACCTAAATACTGCTTTCAAGTGTTCCAGGAGGATACTTCTGTGATGGGGAGCCAGAATAGTGGGTCCTGCATTGTGTCTCTACACCCATCTCCCTAATAGTATGGCAATGGTAGATCTTTACATCACTTTTTGTTAAACTCAGTAAAAACAAAGAGCTGTCTGAGCACCAACCTCAGTGTTGAGAAGACATCTAAGTATTTTATGCCCTGCAGAGTTCTGTCTTGCAATACCTGTTTATGGTTCTCTGATCTAGCCCAGCCTGGCCTATCATAGTACACCCAGTGGATGACAATCCACAACACTAGATGAAGGCTTATGGCAGTTACTGGAGACGTTGGCTACTTGGGGCTTCTGACGGCACTACAAACCAGACACCTTGTCTGGCAGAAAACTGCATGTGGGGGCAGCCCACTGGCTGCGAAGAATGCAAGGCTGTGCCATTATGTGCTGAGCCTGATTCATGACTGCAAGATTATCCTCTCAATTAGAGAAGTGACCACACCGGAAAAAAACAGATGTAGTGTAGTGATTGCTACAGTTAATGCTCAAACTCAGCCACAGAGAAACTGCAACTAGTAATGACTTCCTTTGCCTTAGGGGCTGTGTTTACTCACTGGTATGAGACTTGCTGTCCAACCATCAGAGGGACATCAAGACCCAGCCATGTCCAGGTTCCTTTTGCAGGACACTGTCTTGTGGGGGAGCAGTGGAGGAAGCCATTTCTCATAGCACATCAGTTGACTCCATGGTCTCATAGGCCTCTTCAGCTCTTTTTTTAAGACCCATTGGCATTATGTTCCACCTGCAGCCAGCAGGTTCACAGCTGTGAACTTGCTCAGCAAGTCACAAACTTAGTGCTCTATCTTCCCTTCAGCAAAGGCAGCACGTGCTATTTGAAACTGTTGTGTTAACTCCTGTTCAGGCACAGATGTATCATAGTTGTATAATTTCCCTGTAGAATAGTGTGCTTGTTCTGCTCATTTCTCTGAGCAATGCTTTGTGCAGACAAGGAGAAATGATAGGAGCTCTGCATGATGAGGTTTCCGCAAAGGTAGTCATAATGAGAGCCTGTTGGCTGTGCAAAAGAAAGGAATAGACACCTTCTAGGAGAAACTTTCCTCTTTATATGAACTCTTTAAATAAGTCTTCATTAATGTTTTCATTTTAATACTCGTGTTTACCAAATCTTGATTCCAGTTAGAGAAGCAAGGAATATTTTCTGATGACTTCTCTAACTTTAAAAAGAGAAGTTCAGGGATAGCTATGCAATTAACTGTGACTTACACATGTCTGTATAGCAGTAGCAAACCTTCTACAGATGGAATTAAATTTCTCCCTGAAGGAGAGTGATTGCATAGATGACTTATTCAAATGCGAAGATAAATTGCTGTAACATATTTTGCAGGAAGGAACAGAGGCACATCAGTGCTGAAGTAGCTCTGGATACCACAAATCTATTCACGAGTAATTGGATTACCTCATGTGTCTAGTAACAAAAAAAAGATGCTGAAAAAATGATGCCCAAACAATGGAGCAGATTTACACTGGGTTTAATCTCAGTCTCTCTGCATTCGTTAGCAAGTGCACCACAAAATAAACTCATTGGTCCCACTGGGGAGGAAGAGCAATAGCTAGTGATAGGAGACCCTTCCACAGTCATGCAGCAGCCTCCCTGATGTCTTTCTGAACTCAATCCAGATCATCTTATTGGGCAGGGGGAAAGTGGTCCATTCCCATTTAGGCCAAATAGAGTAGAAATCTCCTAAAATCATAGAACCTTATGGTTTGGGTTGGATGGGACCTTAAGGATAGTTCAGCTCCAACCCTTTACCATGCACACCCCTTGCCATCCATTAGATCAGGCTGCCCAGAGCCCCATCCAGCCTGGCTCTGAACACCTCCAGGAATGGGACATCCACAGTTCTCTGTTCCAGTGCCTTACCATCCTCTGAATAAAAAATGCCCTCCTAATATCTAATTTAAATTTTCCCTCTTTTAGTTTAAAATCATTCCCTCTTGTCCTATCACCATTTGACCATGTAAAAAGTCAGTTTCCCTGTTCTTTATAAGCTCCCTTAAAGTACTAGCAAATCACAATGAAGTCTCCTGGAGACTTATCTTCCTTAGGCTGAAGAAGACCAGCTCACTCAGCCTGTCTACATAGGAGAGGTGCTCCAGCCCTCTAATCATCTTCACGGCCCTCCTCTGGACCCAGTGGAACAGCTCCACATCTTTCTTGTGCTGGAGGCCACAGATCTGAACCCAGTAGTCCAGGCGGAACCTCACAAGGGCAGAGCAGAGGAGACAATCACCATCCTCTCCTGAGGGCCACTCCTGTGTTGATGCACAGGATGCAGTTGGCCTTCTAGGTTGCAAGCGTGTGCTGCTGGCTCATACCCATTTTTGTGTCCACCAGAACCCTCGAGTCCTGTTCCATAGGCCTGCACTCAGTGAGTTCTTCTCCCAGACTGTACACACGCCAGAGATTGCCTCAGTTCAAGAGCAACACATTGCATTAGGTACATGCAGGTTTTCCTTTGCATGAAGTGTCATAGTTTTGCACAGCTGACAGAGCTATGGCAGCTGTGGGGACCAGCAGTATGTGAGAGGGGCTGCTCCACATCATGTACACATCAGGCTTTAGAAGACGCATTCAGCAGACCCCTGGAGACTGGTAAAGTATGAATACTCACTGATGGCAGGACACTTCTAGCAACCATTTCTAGTTGCTGTTGTCTCTCCACACCTTGCTGCCCAAAGTCTACACTGGTGTTTTTATTAGTTATTGATGTTCCTATCTTCCTGCTTAAAGACTGCACTGATGTTTTCATGTATGTTTTTCTCTTCCATCTCCATAGTATTCACAGGCCATGAAGATCATGTATGGCTGGATGAGGAGCTGTCCTGTTCAGTCCAGGTTCATCTAGGCTCAGATCCCATTTGCAGTTATGGCTGACAACAGATTTTTCAGAATAGGCGGTAGGAATCCTGTACCTGCAGGATATCTGCCTAGGTCTGGAGATCTGCTTAGCTAGCAGTCAGGTCTGGAAAGCCTAGTTTTACACTCTTTAGAAACCTGGCTATTGTTATTGGTCGTGATCATCCTAGTTACTTTAATATCCTATACTGCCTGTTCTCATTTTAAACTGTGTGGATGTGGGTGCACATGGCAGAATATTGCTGCTGGACAAAAAATCTGCTCCAGATTTTAGCTCTAATGCATGTCATGAACTGTCTATATATAAAATAACAATCAGAGACCTAATTGTTTGTTCTCTATTGTACAGACAAGTGGGTGGAGAGCTTGTCCATCCTGTTTTCCAAGCTTTGCCTTCTAGCTACCAGGAGGGAGGGGAGAGGAGGAAGAAGGCAGAAGTAGGAAGGGAGCACAGTAAGTGATTGCATGTGCTCCTCTGAAATGTAGGATTTATTCATCCTCCCCTTTGCTGTGGTCCTGTCATTTGCCATTTCCTCCCCTTCTTCATGCACTGCAAGCTAAAATAGAACTGTTTGAGCACCCTTCCTGATATTCCAGTGGCAAAACTTGCCTTGCGCACATCAAGTGCATTTATTTCATTGATGCTCCTTCTTCCATCTGTGTACTTGCCTTCAGGTACTTGAGCCACTGGGGACCCTGTTACAATTATTATTATTGTAAAACTTTCAGTAGAAATTATTTCCTATTACTCTACATGTGTGCAGAATGCAGCACAGAAAATCCACTCACTGGATTAACAGATTCGCTTCCCAGAGGAAAAAAGGAGATTGGAAGGCAATATATAATCCCCTGAGATCAAAGCAGGAGCTATGGACAGCCATTTAGTCAAAGTCCCATGTACTTCAAGGTACTGAGGGCCCTAGGTTGTGCTCACCAGTCAAATGAACTCAGGTTCACCAATGAAAGGTGAGTCTTGGTTGAAGTCTCTGTCATGAAGGAGTCCTTCCTGTTCCTGTGCCTGCCTTCATCATAAATGCAAAGCATTTCACCATTGCACAGTGCAGCAGAAAAAAGTAGCTGCAAACCTCGTGTGATTCAGATCTGAAGGTAACTGCTGTGGAAGTTCTCTCCTGGCTGCAACTCCATCCTTGCAGTGGCAGTCTCACGGTACCTATGGCTCCCTCCTGAAGTAAAGGTGGGCAAAATTTTGTCAGCATATTAGTCACAAAATACATTTGGACAGCATGGTAATTGTTATAAGATTGGAAAGACTGAGTTTTTCAGTACAAAGATGAGAGCACAAGCATGAGGTGGTATTACGAGTTGCCAAGTGCTGAATCATGACTGTGGATGTACGTACTAAAAGCCACCATAAAAGTGCCCCCATAGCCAGTGAGTGCCCCCTCACATATATGTGCGCAATCTCACACACATGTACACAGCTAAGAACAGCCACCAGACAAGGTCATCAAACTCCAGTCTGTGTGTACTTACACATCCCCCTTTGTCTGTGCCAAGGTTTTGCATCTGAGAGCCTATGACACCTTGAAATAGCATGATAATTTTCTGCTGAAAAGTTCTCCTCTGAGCCAAGCACTGCAGATCCTGCAGCAAGAGGGTATCAGAAAAGCCTTCTTCTACCTATGGCTGAAGCCAGAGTAACAATGACACCTTGGTGGCAGGCTCCTGTGAGTGTTTACAACATCTCAAGCAGGAGCAGGCAAGCAGATTGATGGGACCATAGAATGAGCTGCTGGGATGGTTGTTCCTTCACACCAGAATCTAGAGAATGGGAGTTATTCTACACAAGCATCCCAAAACCACACCTCCTTGAAGCAAGCAAGTTCCACACTACACAGTGTGATGTCATTGGGATGAGATCTTCCTGTTCTCTGAGGTCTTCCCAGTTCATGCTGTATTCATTTATCTAAGAGAACCTGCTCCTTATTTCCTTATCCAAAATGCTGTTTCTCCCCCAGTCATGTAGCATGTGGTGCACTGTTAGCCACCCTTCAACACCAAGGAGGTGGCATTTCACCACTCTTTCACTGACTTGCTTTGCTTTGGCAGGTCCCATGGGAAGGTAAATTCCTGTGATGATGGTAATTGGAGTAGATGTCGGATTTGTGTGGTAGGCGTTTAAAGCCAGCCCTGCTCAGGGGCAGTTAGTAATCACCTATGAGAAAAGAAATCATAAGAAGACATCAGAAGCTACTAGATGGCTCAGCATGGTGCCAGTAGTACACTGCCTTAAAGATGCTTCTCCTCTGAATTTGAGAAAAGAGACAAGTGACAAATGCTGGTCACCTTGCTTTATGCGTGGTACTTGGTGACTTTGCTGAGGGCTGAGGCAGAAGAGCAGACCAAAGTCTTTCTTCGTGTAGTTACAGCACTGCATTTAATGGTTTCCTTATTTTTTTAATCAGAGATTTTCCTGTATGTAAAATACTCATCTGAGATAAGTGAAACATCAATTGGCAAGCTCAGGCTGCACTCCATTTTGCAATAGCTGAGCTGTGTATAATTATGAGTTTACCCTGGGGGCCTGCTAGTTTACTCACATGGGTTTGAAAAGGCAAAAGTTTCATGACATGGTGCGAGGACTTTTTCAGAAACACAGATTTGGGATTAGCCTTGCTTTGCCATTTCCCTTGGAGTCTACTTGTGTGAGGGTCTGTGCATTAGCAAGAGAGGAGGCGGACAGCAAGGGCAGCATCAAGTGTTGCTGGCTGCAGTAAGACTTGGAGCTGTTTAATTTCTGATAGCTTAGGTCTGGAAGTATCTTTTACAAAGATGACTATAAATAAAGTAATAATTTATTCATGTCAAAAGAGTGCATGATAAGATAATTAAAATCTCTAAAGAGAGAGCCTGAGATCATGATAAAAGTGTAGAAAAGATCAGGGAAAATCCAAGAACAAGGTCTCAAAAAGCAGATGAAAGAAAATATCATCTGTCATCATCAACTGTTATGATCAATAAAACACCTCCCCCTTCTTCTTTCTTCCAGAAAGTTAATTCCACTCACAGACCTCTCTGACTCACAGACCTCTGCTGAGGTTGAGCATTTTTCTGGTCCTGTGATTTCTTTGCATTTCCTCCCATCATGATGTCCTTTCTGAACTGTGTCCACATACAGCAGACACATGCTATCCCTCCTAACACAATGCTGCTCTGTGGCTCTTCCTCTGCTGCCCACTGGCCCTTGCTACTACCACATGGGACTGGAAGGCAAAGGTCAGAATCTCAGCAGTTACGGCCTCTCTGGTGGGAAACAAAGCAGTGGTTTCAGTAGACAATTTTTACCCAGGTGCTTCTACAGAAAGAGCTGCTCCTGGAGGCATCAAGCCTTGCATGGGATGATCCCACTTTTGATTCCATGATGAAGCCCCATCACACTCCATCCCAGGGGTGCAGCATCCAGAGGGCAGCAAGAATTGAAAATAAGCTGTGGAGACAGATGGCACAACCCAGACACAGGTGCAACAGAAGACATGTCAGCCCACCTTTATCCCTTCTCACTGAGCAGAATCACAGAATCACAGAATTTTACGGGTTAGAAGGAACCTCTAGAGATCATCAGTGGGCAACATGGGGACAGAATGGGTGTTCCATGGAAGGGCACTGGTGTTCCATGCAAAAGGGGCTGTGGGAGCATTTATCTTTCATTTAAAAAGGCAATTTGGGCATGACAGGTAATTTGGCTCATTTCTTGCTGAAATGTGCCAAATGATTTGGCAGATATTTCTCATACATCTGAAAATAGGAGCACCTGCTGCCGTCTTACAGGGAAGCTGGAAAAGGGGGGTGGATTTTATTAGTTGCTAATTACAGGCATGTAACAAAACTCCTGTGTTGCATACACCAGCCAGCCCCCTTGAAGGAGTGGCTCATCTTCCAAAGACATGCAATGCCACACTCTTTAAAACCATGTTCTCCACCAATGTACTTTCATTCATCCTGGGTGACTCCATTGCCTCTTGGTGGTGGGGTGCACGACTCGCCCAGTTTGTCTAGCCCAGTGCACTACTGTGTCTGCACAGCTGACTGCAGTGCGGAGGGTGCATGAAGATCCAATGCTCCAGGAGCACAGGTAGTCTGTGAAAACTTACATCATGAGAGCATTTTTTTTTATGAATCCAGCCAAAGAGTCAGATAATTTTTAAGCTGAAGACAAAGAAGTAGCCTGTCACTAACAAAAACTTCATTAAAATATGTATATACAGAACACAGGGACTGATCTTAATGGTAAACACACCAGCTTTCTGTAATTAAACCAAGTAATTACCTAGGATTCTTCTTAGGTGAGGTTTTTGGACTAGGAAAAGAACTGAAGAGGTTTTGAAGAGCTCAAAGATATAGTAACAGTAACATGAAGTGTATGTCAAGTACAGACAAAACTTGTGCACTGAAATCTCTTTATTTTGTTTTCCTGATCAAGCAAAACTTTTTTCGTTTTGAAAATCAGTTACAAGTAAGAATTAATTCAGCCAACCATCTAGCCTACATGTGAATATGTGATTTGGCAATTATAGTCAGATAAGTGTCAGGCAGGAGCCAGTATTAAAGATGGATACAATAACTTTTAAGAGAGCAAATAGGTTCTTTTCTTCCCTCCCACAACACTACAGATAGACAAATGGCCAAATGTTTTCAGCCTAAGTAACTGAACTTTCACATTTCCTGCTTTGTTTTAGCTTTAGCTCTGTCTGAGGCTCTTACTAGCTTCATGAGTGGTTTGGAGATGGATTTGATTTTTACATAACTCCTATCAGTACCACATCCAGCAAAATCTAATATATATTTAAAAATATTATTATGCAATAATAAAAGCACAAAGCAGTTGTACAGGACAGAGTGGGAGTGGAACGTAAAGGCAACAAGAGCAGCAATATGAGTGTGGCAGACCATAGGTGCAGCACCTGTGTGAGAGGTGATACTCCATGGTACCAAGCTGGGGCGTTGTATTCTGAGATCAAATAATATCACTTCCAACAGCACCTTCATATTTTCTTGCCACATCTGTCCTTTACAAAATATGTGCTGACCCAAAAAGTCTTCTGTGATAATTTAGAGAAGGAATATAAGAATAAGATTTTCATCAAAGCAATCAAGCATACATAAACAAATGGAGCATGTTTGCTCATTTAAAGTATTTTCCCAACTACTAGCAAAGATAAACCCATGTTTTGGCAAAGTCTTTGGTGCACACAGACTGGAGATGAGCTGGGCAGGAACAGTGAGGGCCCTTATTGTACTGTCAGCCCTGATAATGTCTGGCTATTATTCTCCGGTAGTTTTATTTCTTCTCTCTCTGTTTTTCCAGTGAGCACTGGAAATCTGAGTGTATAAATCTTCCAAGTGCAGCAAGAAGCCAGGTGCAAGTTCAAAGTGAAATAATTTAAAATGGTAAATGCTGTCATTAGAAACACTGAAAATCTTTTTTATTGATTCAAAGGTTAAAATAAGGAATTTGGCATTATTTTCATGGAAATAAACATCTTTTTTATTATTTTTTCAAGTGAATTTAGAGTGTACAAGCACTATGCCAAGCAAAGTCCTTGAGCCAGCAGCAGAAAAGCCAGTGATCAGCTTTAGCCATTGCCAGTGCATCTTCAGTTTATCCAAACAAAGGTCTCTCTCTTGGCACAAGATACATAAAGAAGTATGTGAAACAAGCTCATTTACGGTCCAATAAGAGGCTAATAAAAAAGTTTCAACCATGCAAGTCTAGTCAGAGTCAGGATCGCAGGTGTAATTAATATAGCAGATCAAAAGAAGCATCCAAAAATGTCCCTTTCTCTTGAGGTTACCAGTATCCAACTCAAAGCTTTGAAAAGCAGAATAATTTCCAAAGTCTGAAGCACCAAAAGTTAGATTTCTTGTCCAGTTTTGTGTTGTGAACAACATTCTTCACAGAGTTCTTCTCCCACAGATAAGGTAGAAACAGACCTGCATTTCTAGTAGAGAATATATGACCAGAAAAGACAGAGACAAATTTTGTGTTGAAGCATTCAACATCATATGATTTAGACAGCTATGTGCTGTGAAAATGTAGTTCCAGTTTGAGAAAGGATTGAACGGATCATGCAGAAAAGCTCAATTGACAGAAGTGGACCATTATATACCCACTACTGGCACAGTAGTTTCTGATGTAATTCATCAGTATTGTAGGGGTGGAAATTACTAGATTCACATTTGTGGATGCATTTAGCTGAATTATTCCTGTTCTCCAAAATTAGGAAATAAATTTCATACACTCATGGAATTGTTAATGTTGGAAAAGACCACTAAGATCATCTAGTCCAACCAACACTACCGTCACCTATTGTAGGGACCCTGCTTTAGTAAGGAGGTTGGACTCCATGATCCCTTGACGCCCCTTCCAACCCCTACAATTCTGTGATTCTGTGATCACCACTGTGCCACTAAACCACGTCACTCAGTGTCACATGGGCCCTTTCCTTGAAAATCGTTAGTGGCAGTGGCTCCTCCACCTTCCTGCTCCAGTGTCTGACCACTCTTTCTGAAAATAAATTTTTCCTAATATCCATTTCGAACTTCCTCTGGTGTATCTTAAGGCCATTCCCTCTAATTCTTTCACTGTTACCTGGGAGAAGAGGCCTATCCCTACCTTGCCAAAACCCCCAACCAAGCAGTTGCAGAGAAATATGAGGTTTCCCTTGAGCCTCTTTTCTCCAGACTAAACAATCCCAGCTCCCTCAGCCACTCCTCATAAGACTTGTATTCCAGATAATCCACATATTTTTTGCCCTTCTCTGGACATAGTCCAGGGCCTCAATGTCTTTCTTGTTGTGGAGGGCCCAAGTCTGAACACAGTACTGAAGGGGTAGCCTCACCGGGGCTGAGTACAAGCCTGTTCTTACAGCATTTTCAGTCTCTATTATCTCACCTAATGTAAAGGACTTTTTCTTAGTTTTCTATATTGCCTAGTACTGAGGAGCTGGTATTACTGATAGCATGGTTAAGAAAGGAGAGGACAATAGAGGAGTAAGACAGTCATTCAGCTTTTTAAAAATTATTATGTGTATTCTTTCAGAAGTCCCTTAACCATTTTGGCTACATAGAGGCACTGAGCCTTTAAACTCTGTTCTGTTAAACTTCAGCCATAACAATGCACTGACTCAAAAAACGAGAAAATATCCATCAGGACCTGAGGCAGTGCTGCTTTTTGAGTCTAAAGACTTTTTGAGTCTAAATCCATACTTAGGAATGAGGCAGCTGTGATTGGTGCCTGCACTCATTCAGTGCAGGAAAATAATTCCAGTTGCCTGGAAATTTCCACATGGCAGCCACAGGTCTGATCCAACACTCAAAAAATCAATGAGGGTTTTATTTGACTTAAAGAAAATATGTCCAAGGCCCAGGACAACCTAGATATGTCTCCCTGGTAATTTATGATAGAATGTGTATACATCCATTACTAATACAATGTACTTGTCTTTGAACATACCCTATTTCTTTTGTCTTATTTTTACTTCAGTCTTTGATAATGAACAGAAAATGACAACCATTTCTGGGAAAGTCGAATGGTAGAATTCTAAATATTCCTACAATTAAATTTTAAACAGTTGTTTTCACTCCACTTGGGAAATGCTGAATTAATGAAAATTGTAACTTCATAATCTGAATGAGATTTGAGATTTTGACCTTGTGACAATCACAGCGACTGGGTCATCTGCACCATTTTGTTCATTCCATTTGCATTCTCTCTCAAGCAAAATTATACATTTTATTAGTATTTTTCTTGATAGAATCTCTAGACTGATAACAAATACCTAGAGAATAGTGCCTACTGGAGTTTCATAACTGTTTTAATTTTCTTTTTCAGGATAAAGAGTGAAAAGTGGCATTGAATTAATCCATTCTTGAGAACATCTTAAAATTATAACAAGGGCAAAGTAATACAAAATATATTCATTCTCAGGACTTTTTCATGATTGTAACCAGAATAGCAAATGGCAAAATGTATTAATTCTTATAATAAAAATGTAATGAGGACAGAGGATGGTGCAAGATGAATTAATTCTAGTGGCAAACTTGTGACTGGGAGGCATGGTCTTATTTGAATCACATCTGCACTTCTGTGGAAAACAAGTTTGATAGAAAAAAGAATTGTTAGGAAGTACAGTAGTTTGCTTTTTAGTAGCAACGCGGGTTATTAGATGCTAAATAATTATGAATCTGATCCAATATTTAGTAATACTAGTAATTTACTCTCTATGTTAAAGCCAGAATGTAGAAAAATCCCGAGTGTTTTCCATTTTCAAACTGTTTTTAGCAAACACCTAGCTGTGTTTTAGCATACAGTGGCAGAAGGCACAGTTCTGACATATAGTGCAGCAGGTCTGCCTTGTCCCTGAGTACACTGGTGTGCTTCTGCAAGAAAGGGAGCCATGTGGAGCAGGTGTTTCAGCCTCTAGAGAGGCCACCAGGTTCCCCATGGGCTATACAGCCATTACTGAAACCACTCTCTCCGTAGGTTAACTCAGCTCCCAGTTGGTGACCCCCATTCCATGCATGCCCATGTACACACACACACACACACACACACACACACAGTTTCCAGCCATGGAGCTGCCTTCAGAGGGTAACAAATTAATGCTGATGTACACCTGATTTTAGAGAGCAGCTGACAAGAGATGCCAGGCCACCGAAGAGACCTCAAGTGTGAATGTGTTCCTGGCCACAAAATGTGGCTGAGAGTCTTCACACCCTGCTGCATGGTGACAGCCCTCAGCTGTACAACAGTACATGGCTCTGCATTTCTGTTGTCGGAGTTATTTTATCTCAGGAGTTAGGGGAACTCTACCCTGATGAGGAAGGGGTGCATGGCTCAGCAGAGCAGGACTGGGAGGGAGATACGAGAATCATAATGCGTGTGGGATGGATTGCAAGAGGGCTGATTTCTGTGGTAAATTATCAGTCCTGCGCCTTCTGGTCTGTAATTATGGGAAATTTTAAGTATTACACAAAGAGAAAGAACTTACAGTATGTGTTGGTGATGCATTCTTTGTGTTCATAAGATACACAGATCAAGGAGAGTTTGTATGTGTGTGTCTGTGTATCTTTGTGGCTTATAATTGCAGGGGAATGGAGATAACTGTCCCACAGCAAAAGCAATAGTCTTTATCAGTACTAAGTGGAAGACAAGTATAAAAAATAAAACCAGGTTATTCCTGCTTTTAATCTTGCTTAGAAGAAAATCCTCAACATTCAGCCACCTTGTGTAAGCAGCCAGCTTGGCTTTTAAAGATGGCTTAACAATAAAAGAGTTCACAGTTCCCCCTGCAGGACTGCCACTCTGCTGGTGCTGTAACAATCACTGTTCAGAGTTGGGCACCACTAACATTCAGCTGTGCCAAAGGAATGGCAATTGTAATTAAAAATGTGAAAAATACATTCCACAGCTCATTTGGGGAGACAAAATTTCCTGTTCCTGTTCTGCATAACTGTGAAAATCTAGGCAGAACTCCTCAGCATTTTTTTTTTTTTCCCAAAATACTTGTTTCATTTGAAGAAGTTACAAGAATAACACTTGACTTTCACAGAACTTTCTTCAGCCCTTTTCCATGCATTCCAACTTCATTGCCTCGGTCTTGTAAAAGAGGGCAATGAGTCACCCTGCAGAGCATGCTCTTGCTCTCAGCTTAGTATTCAACTGATCCACTTCATCGACAGGATGAAGCTTTCCCAATTGTCTGTCACCTTAATTGACTGTCACTCTCTCTTGGTTACCTGTAACCAGGTGAAATAGTCCTCCAGTCCCTCCAATATCACCTAGCAGAGATACCATGTCAACTCGAAACACTTGCATGATCTGCAGCAAGCTGGTACAGGTATTATGAAGGAAACCCTCATTCAGTCACAAATGGAAAGAACATGTGCGTCCTGTGTGGCATATGCTGACATGAGCTTTGCATCACATGGTCAGCATGGTGCCAAGACAGATTGGTCAGATCAGCCCTGCCAGGGTGATTAGCCTGCTTTGGTTGATGATGAAACTAATCCTCGTGGTTTCACATGAGGCTTCATTTCACAGCTCTCAAAACAACATTCCTAGGACAGTGCTTATTGTCTGTCCATGAAACACACTTTTATGATGCTGGCTTATAAATAGCTAGGAGATTGGCTTATCATTCCTGCTATACCCGTTGGATTCCTGCATTGAATGACAAGCGTGTGACCATAAAGGCTACTTTGTTTTTACTACATTATACACACAGAAATTCCTGTGAGAATACAGATAAGTCTGCATGCTTCAGAAAGATGTTAGAAGCAGTGTGTCTGTGACGTCCTCTGTAAGGATGTCATCAGCCAAGAGATAGGCAGATAAGACTGATTTTTTATAGTGAATGTTAATCATGAATTATAATTTTGGCCTCATTATCTCTTCATTCACCACCCTCCAGTATATTTTCCTACTCAATGCAGTTATTTTATTCTCTGTACCATGAGTTAATTAAATGGATCAGATGATGCAGCTGCCTGTGATAACATCAAGCTGTCCATACTGCCCCTCCTGTTCAAAATTCAGCCTGCTGTATTACAGTCTACTAAAAAAATTTAATTCTGGAATCACCCGAGGCAAAACTTTTTTTTTTTTTTTTTGTCAGAATGTCAGAATTGATACAAAGTCTGTCGGGTGTGAACATGGGTCAAAATTTCAGAAATGAGATCTCATGCCTGCTAACTTGAGAAGTTCTATCTCCTCACCGTTACCCTCAGAAGCAACAGGGAACATTAATAGGTACCATTCTGCATCATACTTTAGGGTGGCTCTTAAAAGCTAACAGAAATTCATGACTCTTACAAAGATGAGAACAGAGGCAAACTGTTATCCAGAGGTTCTCAAATCATCTGATGCTCCCAGTTACTTCAGATTAAATCAGGCAGCATGATTTCACGTCTTCTGAGCTGGTCTGTGATTCCTAGCTTGCTTACAAAGTCCTTGTATTTTTCTGAGATGGTTTAGCTCTTCACAGTTCATTTGTAATCAGTTACAATACTTCATTTATGGTAGCTCTGTAACCATGAGAGAATTAATTTTCTCTCTGTGGTAGTTGTTAGTGTAATTCATGCCTTGCTTTTAATTACTGGATTGTTTTACCTAGTGTATAATTTCATACGTCACCGCACGACAGGGAAGTCCAGAAAGGTACCTGTACATCCAGCTTCTCCAATAATGGATGACTCATAGCTAATTTGTTAAACAACATTTTCTTCTGCCCATAATGTATGTTTTTAAGAGGCTGAGGTCCAAATAAATACTGTGTGTAACTGAATGCAAATCCAGTAAAATGAAAATAATTGTACCTATTTACCTCCACAATGGCCATCTTGGCTCAGATAAATCGAGTGGCACTGTTGTTCTTTAATTAACACTGACATTAACATTAAAAAGGAAAATGTTGAAGCGTAATTAAGTGTTGGTATTTAGCCACCTCGCAGGACAGAGAACAAAGGACAGGATCTTCTGTCTCTTCTCACCAGTCTATCTGCTTCCTGCCACTTCCTCTCCCCCCAGCCCAGGACTAAAGGCAAGCATGGAGGTGAGTGTCAAGCTGCCCCAGAGTGAAGTGACATCCCACAGATGTCCTCACTACCACTGCCACCTCTAACCATAATCTAACATTTAAACTTCAGTCCCGGCATGCCTAACTTTTGGCTTCTGAGGTGTTGTGCTATGTCGGAGAGGAAAGTCTTGGGGTGAGATATGGAGGAGAGTGGGCAAGTATGCAGGACTGGTGGGAAAGACCTGGTCACTGTTCTGTCTGTGGGAGACCTCCTGATATCTCTGTGCATTGCACATGCTGTGAAGCTGGAGGACAGGACTCCAGGAGCACAGGTGAGGGTGATATACCTGTGTGATTGGAAGGGGTGGAGCCTGGCTCCACCTCTCCCAAACCTCATTTAAGGGCTAACCACCACCAGGGAAGGATCTCTTCTTGGAGATCCTTCCTGTGTGGAGTCCATGGCAAGCCTCTATCATCCTAAAGGTGAGCCACCCTCTTTTCTTAGCTATCTGTGTACCATCTATATAGGCCTATTAAAATATACCATCCTCCATACTATTTTCATTGAAGTACCATCCTTGGGGGTTATTTACCCTACAACTGGGAAGCAGGTCCCAAACATCAGAAAACCTGACAGTGGTGATGGTGTCTTTGGCTAGAGTAGCCATGAGCTTGATTTTTAATGCTTCTTAAAAACTAACGCTGGTCCTCATAGGCTCCTGAGGCAGGTCCCACGAGTCAGCACAAGAAGGCAGGACCCTCTCTGTGCTGCCAGCAATGCTACCTCAGCTGTGTACATTCTCAATGTGGACCTGTCTCTTCCAGCCCCATGTCCATGCAGGACAGGGAGGAGGAAGGTTCGTGTGCTGTACCCTGAGGCGGAGAAGCCAAGCTGTGAACGGGTCTGTCCCTCTTCACACCACTACATCTCTGCTGGAGTCCTGGCCTGGTATTCCGTTGCTGTCCAGTCCCATCACCCTGGGATCAGCAGGGGTTCCAATGAAGGCAGGCTGACCACTGCGGGATGCTTTGCCCCAGCGCTCCTTGTATCTTGTTAAGATGGAGTAAGGAGATTTCCTGCTGCCCTAGGGAATCTGGTCCCTCATGGCCAACCCTTACATAAATACATTATTTCAGCAAATACAATCCCTGTAAAAATTGCGCTTGGGAAATTATATTTTTAAACTTGCACTGATGTTTGTTTTTCAAGCCCTGAAATTTAATTCATGTGTTGAATAAATGCTCCTCAGACGTTGTAACATTCACATCACAAAGGGTAATGTGTTTCCTTCTCTTCTTTTGAAATAACTGTGACCAGCCCTTCAGATGATGATGACTGAGGACAGGGTGATGGTGGAAACTGGAGACGGGAAATACACATCACATCACTGCTACTGAGGAGTGTATATTCCTCTGTCTGTTTCAGCACTGTGACACACTGAGTACAAAGCAAAATGGATTCATAACAAAGGTACATTAGTGATGAACTGTTGCCACAGTGTATTACCACATGGTATGGCAGGACTGTCATCGCTTCAGCAACAGTCATCTCATAAAATACAACCCTTCTAGCAAGTATACGAACTTCCTGTCTGCAAACTTTTAAATGGTAGTTGTATGGAAGTATAAAGTTGTTGTGACTGGTGCAGAGCATTTGGGTTGCAGTAAATAAAGCAGTTCCTTTAATCCTTCTGCTTTCTGGGTAAATAATTAGGAAAACTAGTACACATAAGCAATAATAAAAATGTCCATGGCACCAGGAAGAAATGTAGTTTTCAGCAGAGGTATCTGCAAGAAGAAGTAGAAGATGAATAGAAAAAAGGAGGCAAAGGGAAGAAGCTGTGCAGACCACCCAGCCATGTCCTCCACAAGGCATATGGGGTCAATACTGCTCATATGTCTCCAGCCCAAGCTGCTGCTTCATGGCCATCTCTACCAAGCACTCTCCTGGGCAGAAAGGAATGATATCTCTGGGACACCAGGTCCTTCCTCTTCAGAAGCAGGAAGGGCCTTCATGCCATGTGAACACTAGCTGGCTTTGGTCCAGATACTGCTGACAGCATGGCTGTGGCAGTGAAGGTCTCAGTGTGGCTCGTAAGACTAATGCAGAAAGTGAAAGGAATGTATGTGGGAGTAATCTGAGTCAAGCTGCACCCACCCACAACTACATTTTCAGTAACCAAGCTGGCTATTTAAAGGCTAGCTCAGGCCTGTCTACATGAACTGTTGAACATAAATAGCCTACAGGCAGCTCTACTTTCAGGTATTTATGTCAGTATTTTCCAGCTCATAATCTTACTGTGGAGTAAGAACAATGTCTGCCAGGTTGGCTAAGTGCTCCTCCACATCACTGTCCCCTCTCTCAATGCATACATATTAATTAGACCTTGTCACTGTTTCACAGTGAAGTCTGAAGAGAAGTACTTTGATGTGAAAGCCAAGCACAGGCACAAGTTGCTAGAAGTTATATTGAAGGAAAGTAATTTCTGTCTTTTGATAGACAGGCAAAACAGTCCAGTATCTTACCATCTGGGAGCAAATGGTGTCAGCCTTTTTTTTCAAGTCTCTCTCACAGAAGGGCACCATGACCACCACTAAGTCCTCTTTGTAACAGTCTTAGCAGATATCTTAATAAGGCTGGATGCAAAAGCTAGCCTAGACTCCCAACACCAAGAAAGTAAGAAGAAAGAGGGGAACAGGGAAGTAGAGGATGGGATTTGGTAGAAGTGAGAGCTGTCCTGGTGGGGGTGGTGAGGCTGTACTGCTGTTTTGTGCTCTCTTGCTCAGATAATGGGGTGAAATGTAGCCCTTTGAAGACCTTGTGTGGCAAGGTCAAGTTTCTGTAATACTGAGCTGATGCTGTTCAAAATGTTCATCAGTGGTCCATGTTGACACGGAAAACCCACCCGAATAAATTTACAGATGACACCAAATGAGGAAGAGTGATACATGGAATGACTACTCTTCAGTCCAGAAGCACCCTGAGCTGCAGGCACCTGAGAATGTTAATCCAAAAGACACCAGAGATACAAGCCAGCAGCAACCATATGAGATTCAACCATGACAATTGCAGTGTTTGGTCCCCAGACAGGACAATCCAAAGCATGACACAACCAGAGAGTGGTTGGCAGGCTCACTTCCCTGATGAAGAGGAGCTAGGGCTGGGTTTGAGAGGCAGACTGAGCCAACAGGTCATGTCTCCATGAATAAGGCCATCAGCATGCTGAGCTGCAGAATTAAGAGGGAGGACTTTGATCAAAGAACATTCTTTTTTCCTTCTGCTCAATACTGATGTGGTCACACCTGGGAAAGAGCCTGGCTAATTTGGGAACATGTCCCAGGGGTACTCTGCTAGGAGATACACGACCAAGAAAAGACTTGAGGAACTGCAGTTCAATTATGTGAAAAGTACACAGTGGGGTGATCAAATGAGCACATATGAGTATCCAAAGGGAACTTCCAAATTTGACAAGCCAAACTCTTCTCAAAAGTGACAGGTGGCATGGAAAGGAGCAGTAGCTGCAGACTGCAACTTGGGAGGGTCAGACTGGACATTAGAAAATGTCCTCATTACCTGAAGGGTGCAACACGGGAGCAGATTATCCAGGGAGGCTGAGGCAACACTTGCAGGTTTTCAGGACTGCACAGGGTCAAACATACTTGGTGGGTAAAAGTGCATAAAATATAGGTCTAGTGACAAAAAAAAAAGTGTTCAGATAAAGAAACCTACAGTTTTGCACAGATGCAGTGCCCTGAGCCCTGTCATGCTCCAAAATAAAGGTGGGAGACAAGGGTCTTATATTATGTATATACCCGGTGTGAGATTATGAAGCAACGGTTCAAATGTTGGTCTGACCAGTTTATTACCAATATTGACCAGGGACATGGGGAAGGCAGACACTGTTAAGTGTGATGGGGAAGGGAAGGCAAACGATAGGAAAGATAGAAAAGGATTTGTACAACGCAGGGAAAGTCACCGGCCATGATCCTAGGGGCGGTCCAGTTTACAGTGGCTCCGACGATCTGAGGCAGAGGAGCAGGGGTGGCAGAAGTGCGGAGGACAGCAGTAGCAATGGGCAGCCTTGAGCNCCCCCAGAGTGCGCAGCAGAGTTGAACTTGAGGAAAATCACTTGCACAGTGCAGTGGCACACTGAACAAGGCATGCAAACATTTGAACCAGGCACAAGTGAATTGGGAAGTTCCCTGTGTGTCTCTCATCCTCCTGTTCAAAGGAAAGAATATAAAAGTACAAGGGGTGAGGAAAAGAAGGCATCACTAATGGAAGCTGGTTTTGGCTGGAGATTTAATACTGCTTAATGAGGCTCTGAGTGTATGTGCCTGAAGGATACGTTGGCTGTTGAGTAATGCCCTGTGGAGTGACCCAGTGTGGTGCCTCCCTGCACAGGTCTGGACCAGGTCCACATGCCTGCATGTTCCTCCTGTGCCATACAGTGCTCTCATCTCTGCCCAGGTTGCCACAGGTCCCATGCAGGGCAGCACCTCACCTGAGACACTCTTTCGGAGCCTGTGAATCATCACTGGATGTGGACTGAGTGACCCAGGAAAGTCACCTCCTCACTTCCTGTATCTTGTTTCAAAGCTTGCAGCACAATTTCAGACAAAAAGTAAATTTTTTCAGCCAGCTCGTGTCTTTTTGGGATGTTGTTGAAGGTGTTGTACACAGTCTGATACCAGGAGAGGATGTTGCTCCCTTCAGGTCATGTCTGACAAGGGGTGGATCAAACTGTGCATCATACCTGGGCAGGGAGCTAGCAGGGGAGCTCAGTTTCCATTTGACAAATACATCCATTCATTTGTGTGTTGGTTTTTTTTTTGTTTGTTTGTTTTTTAATTTTTCTTATCTGGGAAGCAAATTGCCCATAATAGTATATTCCCCTTGTCCCCAGGCCCACATATATTTTCCACACCCCTCCTCAGTGATCTACATTATAAAATCAATCTCTATTTGTAAGAGGGAGATATTTATTTCTTAATTTTTTAATAATGTATTTTGTGATTTGTTACAGTTCTCAGTGTTGTATTATTTATTTATTGTGCCTATAGGGTTCCCTGTCACATAGTAATAGAAGAGCTAAAGGAATTAGAGACCTAAGCAAAACCAAGTTCAACACTTTCACTAAGCGGCAAGACCTGATCCAAAGCTAACAAGGCAACAAAAACTGCAATACAATGACAACACCATAATGTTTTTCTCCAAAGTTTTTACTAACCTAGTGAAACTGAGCTAAAAAGAAAAATAACATAAAATAAAAAAATAGCAGCAACAGAAAGATCATTTATCACAGAAAGCAAAAATTAGAACTGGATCTTAACATATCTCCAATAGTGTTTCACAACTTAATTACTTGTTATGAAGTTCTTAATAGATAATTATAACTTTGCATGGATACTTGAATAAAACAAATACACAGGTTCTTTTCATTCTTTTCNGTTTGTTTTTTAATTTTTCTTATCTGGGAAGCAAATTGCCCATAATAGTATATTCCCCTTGTCCCCAGGCCCACATATATTTTCCACACCCCTCCTCAGTGATCTACATTATAAAATCAATCTCTATTTGTAAGAGGGAGATATTTATTTCTTAATTTTTTAATAATGTATTTTGTGATTTGTTACAGTTCTCAGTGTTGTATTATTTATTTATTGTGCCTATAGGGTTCCCTGTCACATAGTAATAGAAGAGCTAAAGGAATTAGAGACCTAAGCAAAACCAAGTTCAACACTTTCACTAAGCGGCAAGACCTGATCCAAAGCTAACAAGGCAACAAAAACTGCAATACAATGACAACACCATAATGTTTTTCTCCAAAGTTTTTACTAACCTAGTGAAACTGAGCTAAAAAGAAAAATAACATAAAATAAAAAAATAGCAGCAACAGAAAGATCATTTATCACAGAAAGCAAAAATTAGAACTGGATCTTAACATATCTCCAATAGTGTTTCACAACTTAATTACTTGTTATGAAGTTCTTAATAGATAATTATAACTTTGCATGGATACTTGAATAAAACAAATACACAGGTTCTTTTCATTCTTTTCCTCCCCACATCAGTGATGATTCCCTTTCAAAGTCCACTCAGAATCCTTCAGCTCAGAAAAGAAAATGATTGGTTTAGTATGCAAAATGTAGCTGTTCATGAGGCAGTGCCTCAGCCCAGTTCATTCAGAAGCAAAGCTCTCACCATAACGTCATGAGGGTTGAGGTTTACCTTAAGAGTATAGGTTAATGCATCACTGCAATATGGAAGCCTGAAAAACAGGAGTCCTGAGCCTTGTCTACACAGTGTGAGAACCCTTTTGGAAAACCACAGTGTAACTTGTTGAGGCATGAGAGTTGTGGCATACCTGTGCCCTCACTGCCTGCACACCATGTCTGCACTGAGGCTGAGTACAGCTGTGGTAACCGTGCTGCTGCCTGACTAGCCTCAACCCTCCTTGGGGCTGGGGTTGGAAAGCACCCTCCTCCCAGGACCAGTGAATCTATCTGATGGTACTACAGATAGCAGTGTGATAGCACAGTGATAGGAGAGGGGGATTTCCACCCATACTTGCCCTGAGACTCAGAAACTCTTGTGGCAGACTGTGACTGCTGGATGATGAGGAGTGGAGCAAAGCTGGTAAATGTATGAAAAGGTGGAAGTGCTTTCTCTTCCAATTAGAAACAGAAAAAAATAGTGCGGAAGAGAAAGCTGTTCTTGCTGTGTTTTACAGTGCATCATACAGAGACTATTTGTATTGGAGCTCCCTTGTCATTCAGCCCTGAAATGGATGGTAAAACTTGTAGAAAAGTATAAAATGTTGAGGCTGATCTTCAGAAGTCTGGCCACAGATACGATGGTGTCATCAAACAGTCTATAACAACACATTCTAAATAAGAGTGGAAATATTTAACAATATGCCTCCAAAAATTTGTGTATCATTTTCTCCCTCCAGAAACCAGGAATTGCACGGAAACCTGCCGATAAAGCAGGCTGACCCCAGAGGGACTACATTCATATTAATTGGCCCAAGTTTAAAAGGTGCTTGGAGATAAAAAGTGCTATGAGGACTCTGGGATCAGAGCAAAAGCCTGACTCCCTGCTGAAGCTAAAAGTATTTCTGTGTTGCTCTACCACAGGAGAAATCTTTATATTCTCTTAAATCTGTTGGTTGCCTGTGCAGCTTTATTTCATCTCAGCTGTTGGAAAGCAACTTGCTCAAGGCCTTGAGTCAGCAATAAATTAACTTTTTAAAACAAAAAAATACAGCACACCCAGTAGATCAACTGACCTTTAGCCCCAAATATAAAACTGAGAAGTGCATTGCTATTTGCTTTGTGAGGCAACAGGCAGCTCTTTGCTCCTTTGCATCCTCCTGTGGTGCTGCTGGTGTTACTCTCAGCTAAGCTATTGCAGTGATGTGGTGACTCAGACTTCAAATAACTTGTAGGCTTCTTTTCCTGATGCATGTTAATAGGTTAAGCTCACTTCACAGCTGGTAATTTTATATTATTTCAAAGGATGATTACCTATGTATGTATTATTTATTGCACAAATCTAGCATGATACATTATTTATAACAGTATTAACACTATTTATTATTTATTATGCTACTGTATTAATATATATTGTTTCAAGCAAGATTTCTTCCAGTCTTGTTTGCTGATTCCAGTTATTGGATTTAATTTTCTGCAGAGTAGACAGTACTGTCCTGTAGGCTGGGGCTACTGAAATCTAATTACACTCTCCAAGAAATGCCATTCACTTTTGCTCCAGTAATATTTTATAACTTGGGGATGAATTGTGGTTAACTCTACCTGGATATAAATGAAGAGAAAGTGATGTGAGATATCTGCCACTCCCACCCACGTGGATCACACTGGCAGAGACCAGCTCGACACTCCCAACTTTTTGATTCTCTGCATGCAAACCTGGATAGACCCACAGACTGTGGCAGATGCTACCAACACCCAAAGACAGGGACAGGACTGTCTTCTTTTTTCTTTCGCAGAGGGCAGCCAGAATCATGATAAACATATTGCGCTAACCTTGCTCAGCCCTAGAGACTGGCAGGCATCACAGTGTGGGATAGGGAGTGACTCCTCGAATCAACATTTCTGTGGCAATGAAATGTCTAGCTTAGAGGAATTAGACCTTCACAAACAGGCACTAGCTGGAAGAAATGATTGTTCTAGGGAACAGAACACCAAAAAAGGCACTTCTGGTGCTGTGTGGCTTATCCTCACCACCAGTCCTCTTCTTGTGGAGAAAAAGAATCTGAGATCTCCTCTTGGATAGACCATAAATAAATCATGAGTGATTGTGAAAGGCTGGAATGCATCTTGTGTCAGAAATAGGAATCCAGCTTGAGCCTAAGTTTTAAAACAGTGGTGGCTTTAACCGCAGTCCTATCCCTTCTAGTAAGCACTGTCAAGCTTTCCTTTAAAGTACTGAGTAGAGACTCCTGAGCAGCATCCAATCTGAAGCTGTCTTTAAGACTCATTTTCTGTTCCCACTCAGCCTCACTGTCAGGCAGCTTCTTCATATGTAAGGCCAGGCCAGTTTGCTTAAATATAGGTGTGCTTGTTCATGAAGTATTAGGTCTTCTGGACATCTCCATCCTCCAGCCATACCTAGCTCTTCTGGCCCCCTCATCCCAAGATTGACATGCTTGCCTTGTACCTTCTTCTATTACCTCTCATAGCGAGAGGGTCTGGAGTTCACTCTGAGACTTCCTTCACTTGGCACTTGCTATTTATGTACACCTCACCACTGGTATGTCCTGAGGCCAAGTACAGGGAAGAGGTCGGGGAACCTTACCTTAATTAATCTTTAATAGAAGCACAGTTCCAGGTGGATTTCAGGCATCGTCTGAGGATTTACAAATCTTCAGTGGCGTAAGCTTGTTTGTTCTTTATTTTATCCATTATATTACCGGCTCTCTTTATACCTGTAGAGTTTATCATTTCTGTCTTGTTCTTGCTAGCTTCTCAGTCTTCTGGAGATTGGTCCCCTATATACTACACAGTGTACTTTCTGTACCCAGATTTCTACAGTGCCAGTCTGTCTCCTTTCTTCCAACCTTCCCAGCTTGTTTGTCTGTTCCACCCATTTTGGTTTTGCTGTCTGCACGTGGTGCACTAATATAGTTTAACTTTGCAAGTGTTAGAAAATCTGTTGTTCAGCCTGGTTGATCTTCATACTTTTCCTGACTCATTGTTAGTAACTGTGATGGAAAAATGGCTGTTTATCTCAATTAAATTTTGATTGTTAATTAGCATCTACCTGTCACTATTACTCAGTTTCCTCTGCTGTCCCCTTCAGCTGTTTTCTATGCTATTTTTTCACCTGTTTTCCATGAGAAACATGTCACTATATGCAGCCAGCCCTGCCATACACTTGGTTGCTGTCAGGCAAGGGCAAATAGACAACAGTTTACTTTCAGGTAGCATTTGAACCCAAAGCTTCATCTCCTCTGTTAAAGCTCAGAATGCAGTGGAAGCTACTTCCTTAAAATATATTTAACAACCTCCAATTTCAATAAACACTCTGCCATAGTATTTGAAGTCTATCCCACAGCATATAGCCAGGCTACAGGCAGCTGAGTGAAATAACACAAACTTAATACAGAACTTCTATTGAAGAACGGACAAGGGCAAAGAGGATGCTTCACTATACTTATTCCTGGGACAACAGCTAGGTTCTTTGCAAATCCCACCAAATTTGTTCTTTAGTTGTCAGCTTCACCCTGGCACTGACTTCTTCCTTCTTCTTTTTTTTTGTTTTTAATTGGTTTTTTTTTTTTTTTTTTTTTTTTTTTGCAAACTGGGCTTGTGAGAACTCCTGGAGAGTTTCACCATACCATTTATTTGCAGCTTACTTGAGATACCAAAGTTGAAGAGAAGAAACTGCTCTTTCCTGAGAGACACAGCTACCTGACAAAGAGGAGCTCTGGATCTAGATTCACACAGGACTTGGCTGGGATGACTACTGGGTGACTGGCAGCCCCTTAGGAGACAAGGCAGTGCTGTAAGCCCTTGAGATTTCTGAGTTGCAGTGAAGCACAGCAGGATGATCTCCCAGTACCAAAGGGAAAAGAAGTTGCAAATTAAAGATGGTATAATTTGTGTGAAAGCACAGACAGCCTCTGGGAAAATCAGTGCCGAAGGACTGTTCAGTGATTTCTGATCACTGTATTCAGAAAACTGTCCTTCATCACAAAGCAAGTATATACGTAAACCATTTAAATGCTGTTAGCTAAGCTTGGCACGTATGGTGAGTTCATAAAAAGAAATAGATCAAATTTTGCCAGTGTGTGAATCAAGTCTCATCCACCTTCAGCCTTACAACAGCACCAATAACAATTTTTTTAAGACACTGTAGGTTAGCTGGTGGAACATCCCTTTGTATGGAGGCATTTATTTCACTTCAGCCTCTACTTCAGTTTAGGGATATAGTTCTTAAACTGCAATGGGGTGCTAAAAAGAAATACTTAAAGCTGCTTCATGCAGGCTTATGGGAATGTTTCCTTGTTTTATCTTATATCTAACCCAAACTGGAGTGGATGATCTGCAGTGCAGTGATCGTGCAGACATCTGTACCAGCCAAAGTAAATCAGTTCAGTGTAACCTATGGAAATGTCATACAAGGTGCATCAACCCCAGATACATCCAGAAAGTGTTTGATTAATGATGTTATAGGCTTGTGTAGCGCTAGTTGCTGTGAGTTGGTGCATATATGGCAGCAGCGTGAAAGGGTTCTTCAGGCAGATAGCAGTTGCAACAATGTGACTTGTGCTATTATAACCATCATGAATGCTACATTAGATGCATACAAAGTATGTGATAAGAAAAAACATCAAACATTCCCTAAGCAAAGTTTCATCAAGCCTTGCATGGTCCGGGGGTGTGTATGTCTCTCTCTCCTTCTCAGTAACTTTCCCGACTAATTGGCCACTTTCCAACTCTTTTCTGTGCAGGGGCAGAGGTGGAGAAATAGTTGAAATAAGAGAAGGTACTGAGGGGAGAGGAGATCCGGCAGTCAGCAATGGCATAGGGAACAGGTGTCTCTTGACAGCAGAGTGAAACAAATTAGGGCGCTTGCACAGCGGAGAGGATTTAGTAAATAATGGGAAATAAGGATGATTCAGTGAACCTTAAATAACTGCCACTTTCAGACTGAATCATTGCTTCTTTGCCTCTGACTTGTTTTGGTTTGGAGACTTACTGCTTGGGCAGATCAGGTGAAGGAGTGGCGAACTCCCCAGATGCACCCATTTTACTGAACTGCATCAAATTGCTTAAGAAAAGATAATACTCCTCCCTTTGAAAGTGTTTGTATTCCATCTTTAGACCAACCACATTACTGCTGTTGAATTGTTGGCATCTTCTACTTCATGTACCATATGCTACTTTAAGCTCTCAGTATGTTTTCAGATGCTGTCAGTAATTGACCTGGGTTGAATTCAGTCTGTAATCTGAAGAGAAGAAGACCTGTCTCCTGCATGTAGGGAATTAAATTATCTAATGAAGTTTCAGATATACATATATGGTGAACAGGCTTCTTAAATAGCTGTGTGCTGTGGACAGGGAACCTTGACTTATAAGTCAAGTAGAGCGGAGTGCTTGTGCAAATGTTGAGAATTTCATTTCTTGATTTTTATATTGCTGGGTATTTCTTTAAAACTCTTTGTCTTTTCTCTATTCAGTCACTTCACATCTTCCTTCACGTTCCTGAGAGGCACAAATGTTTGAACAGAGCTGGGGCAGTTCTGATATGGAAGAATCAGAGCCACAAGGGAGATACTGCTGCTTCCATTTCCTCTCAGACGTTAAGGAGGTCTTGTCAAATATATGCCAGTCTTAAACAAAACTTGTTGATGTTTATGCCTGAAATTGTGTTTGTAAGGTTTGTGATTTTGAACCTAATATATACATATTCATTGGTGTCCACCAGTGACTGTCATATTTGGTCCAGACTGCTTACAGAACATCAACAAACTCTTGTCCAGAGGATGTTGCCATTACCTTCAGTGGAACTTCACCACAAAAACATACTCATCAAAAATACAGTAAAAGCCCCAAGAACCTTGTTAAAAATCCTGCAGTACAATTATGTTTTTCAGATACAGTCAGGTCTGATTAATCATGCCCTATTTGCAAACATCCAATTTTATGAGTTTTTAAAAAATATACATGTCAAATCTTGTTCACATGCTTTTTTAAACTGGCCTTTCATTTATCTGTGGGATGCTCAGACAATGCCAGTCAAAGAAGAATGATTTAATCAGTGCAGACTGCTCTGATCTGACAAGCACCTTCACTTGGAGTCTGATTATTCAGCTGTCCATGGAATATTCATGGTTCTCATAAGATATTTAGAACTTCCCTTATACCTGCCTGAGATAACCACTACATTTAAAGGACCTGTTGCCTGACAGGGTTAGAAGATTAGCCTTTCAAATGTTTTTAGAAGTAATAGATCAGAATAAAATTAAGATCCATATTCAAAGAAGCTTTACAAAACTCATGTAGAGTGGTTTTTTTTCAAACATGGGAGAAATTTTCTCTCTCCAAGGGATAGCTGCTAAGGAGCTGTATGTGGGACACAGCTCTCAGTATTCCTCTTGTGTAGGATGCTCACTCGATGATCAAAGACATTTCTGGTTAACAAATTTAAAGTTTGAACTTCTCTGTAATTTAAATCCGCCAGTGGTGCCAATCTGTATTTTTGTTGCTTCTGTTGCTTGCCTATGAATTTTACAAACCAGATGTATCTGGCTTATTTGTGTTGTTTGAATATTATTTGAGTATTCTTATGTAAATAATGCTAATTAAGTGGGAAAATAATCACTCCAGAACTGTCTGCAAATGTGGGTTACCACTTTTGCCTGGTTCATATTTGGTTGATACAGTGTAGTTATTATCTTACTTACTTAGACTTCTGATTTCTTTCAAGCACTGTTTCATTAACATGTACTGCAATGTCTGTAGTAGGACTGTTCACTTTTGAGCATAACTGGGTCATCTCCTTTTGTTGGTAGGTTTAAACTATAGAATTGATGATGATTCTCTCAGCAGCATCTCTCTATCTAGCTTGGACTAACTGCTGCACAGATTAGCTGGGAAATGCATACATGGTGCCTCTGCAGAGATCTGTTTGGGGAAGGTAAGGACATGGGCTAGGAGAGAATGAGGCTGTGCAGAGAAGCTGACCTTGCCGTGGTGGTGCTTGTGTGGCAGTTTTAGGCCAGAAAAGCAGTGACACAGCTGTATCCATCTGAACATCAGAGCTGAGAGCAATCCTATCTACTCCCACTTTGCAAATACATTCAGATGCTCTTCAGTCACTAATGGTTTTGCTTAAAAAGTGAAGAAATAGCTCAAATCTTTATTCCTGATTTTTTTTTCCAGTGGGAATGAGGTTGTTAAAGGTTTCACATTAGCAAATTAACCTACCTGAGTACACTATTTTTCTAACTTCTTTTACTTCAGAAGGCCTGAATTCAGCAACTAATGTTTTTGCCCAGAACTCACTATGCTGATTACAATTGACCCAGGCCATTACAGGGAGAAGAGGAAATGATTTAAAATAAAATAAAATAAA
>VXAB01003902.1:0-12939 GCA_013399175.1 Odontophorus gujanensis
ATATATATAATTTACTTTGGTAAGAAGGGAGACAGTTTAAAACTACTCTAATCAAATTCCCAGTTCTGAAATCTGACAGGAAGAAAAGCAAATAAAGAATGGGCTTAGTCATTTCAGAGAATATTCAGAGATACTTAATCAGAAAGGTGAACTATGTACAGGACTTTTTTGAGCTTGAGAGCAACAAGATCACAGATATGCATAATAATCAGGAGAGACCTCTGGAGGTCATGTAGTCCTACAGCCAAAAGCGAGATGGATTACCAGTGCTTCAGAATGATCTGAAGCAGAATGAAATGTGACTGTAATGGGTGTATGTGGCAAAGTTTCAGTAGTAGGGGGGGCTGTCAGATTGGCCTCTGTGAGAAAAGTCCAGAAGATGCCCCATCTTAGATAAGAACCAGTTCCTGCCACTTCCAAAATGGACCTACTGCTAATCAGAGCTGAGCCAATGAGTGACACTGATCATACCTTTGTGATGAAATACTTTAGGGGAAAAAATGCTGAACAACAGCAACTGGGAGAGAGAAGTGAGAATGAAACAATTCTACAGACACCAACATCAGTGAAGAAGCGAAGGAGGCACTCCAGGTGACAGAGCAAAAGTTCTTTCCAACCCATGGACCACAAAACCATGGTAGTGCACATTGTTCACCAACAGTCCATGGTGTACCATGAAAAAGAAAATCTCCACACTTCAGCTCACAGTGGAACCCATGGTGGAGCAGATGTATCTGAACGGTTTCAAACCTGTGAAGAGCATTCATGGGATCATATTCAGCATTAGAACTGTATGGAAAGGAGCCCAAAGGGGAATAGGAATTTTGGTGGGAGCTGGTCCCTGTGTGGGACCTATCCTGGTGCTGACTATTCCTGAATGACTGCATCCAGTGGTATGTATCTATGCTAGAGTAGTTCTCAAAGAACTGAAGTCATTGGAAAGCTGTGTAGGGCTTGTTCAAGAACAACTTCATCTCATAGGGGGAATACTACCCTGGAGAAGGGAAAGAGAATGAGAATGAAAGAGAGAGGCATAGTTTAGCTACTTAAGTCTGTGAAGCAACCACAGTGACACTGATATAAGAAAAGTGCTAGAAGACAAGAAAAAAAAAAATTATCAGCTTAATAGTAGTGTCAATGATTACAGTAGGATTATCACAGGGTACATAGAAATAAGTTCCCTTTGAAGTAACTAGGAGATTAAATCTTAACCAAAGCAGGAAATTTAAAATATTTCAAATTAACAAGACCCAAAATATGATTTAAATGGTTTGCTTCTACCTTAAGAAAAGGAAGAAAAAAGTAAGTGGTGGGAGGAAGATGTGTGCTGAGAAACAACTCCAAGAGAGGCACTGGGCTGAAAGACCTGCATACATCAGAATGATAATTTCTATATCTTGATTTGAATGTTACATATTTGATTTCTTTTAAAGAGTTGTGAGTTCTTTTCGCCTGTAAAAAACATAACATTTAAAATATAAAGATAACTCTATGTCAGATGACAAAACAGTAAACAGATTTTACGCACATTATGTAGAAAAATATTCTACTTTATTGTATTTTAGAAGGACAGAGTGATAAAAAGACAAACTAAAAAGGACAACCTAATCTAACCAAACACCTTTTTTGTTATTATTATTTGGGTAAAAAGGGAGTAGAAGAAAAGAAGCATGCAAAATTACTAAGGGTTTTGGATGAGACAGTCTGGCAAGCTTGCATTTCTGCTTATTAACTCACCCTCCCATGAGCCAAGATCCACAACCTTCCTCATCTTTGAAGGTTGCAGATACTTTTTAACAAGACTGGTTATTGAAAGCAGATCTTTATAGTCACTTTGCTTTATTTAATGAAATGGAATGGAGAAACAGCCAATGTGTTCAGCTGAATACTGAATAATAACAAGGGAAATAAAAAGTTTTGCAGAATTTTGAAACCATCTAACTACTTATAATTGTTCTGTTGATCAATCAAAACAAAAGTAAATGACCTAGGGGGGGAAAAGGACCATAAAACAAAAAGCATCTAATTTTGGTAATCTTTAAAATATTTTTTTTCATCTTATCTTAACCATTAATATAGATGCCCTAAGCATCTTTACTTCCTACTATCTTTCCTACCTACTTTTGCCATATAAAGTGGTACTACTGAAGCTACAACGTGAAACATGGAGAAATCTTTGAACTATGGATGTAAAGATTTTGACCACAAGAAATGTGAATACTTGCCACCTGTGCCCACATAAGTGGCTACATCATTCCTTCAAATTTTGTTTTGAATATAAGAGAAAGGCAAAACAGATTTATGCATTTTAACCACTTGAGTATTAATTCTTGGAAATATATTTGTTATTATTTAGACTGATAAATCTTAGCAGCTTTCCAGCATCGTTTGGAAGAGTTCAGCATGAATAATACTGTTACTACTGAACATGCTGACATCAAAACAAAAATTGATTGATTACTTCTTATTCTGCATTTGAAATACCACTGTGAGAATTAGCAATGATTGCAGCATTACCTGTTAAAGATCATAACTTCTTTCTGTCACAGTCTCGATTAATGACTTCTTTGAGGATAAGAAATTAAAACACAGAGGTTGATATGGAGAAAGAGGAAACCCACCATGACATTTTATTTCTATACTCTGTGAAAAGTAGGTAAATCCTTAAGAGACATATTTAACATCCTAAATTCTTCTTTTGATTTTTGAATACTTTTCCTAATGAAAATAAAAATTTGTGCACCAAAGAAAATTCTTGACAAGAATACAGACACATTTCAAGATAATGAACACCAAAGAGATTTCTTCTTATGTGGTAGCAGCTCCAGGCCTTGAGAGTGGAGTCAATTAGATGGGTTAGCAATGGATAAGAAGTAAATAAAAAATTAAGGGAATTTAAACATAATTTCTAAAAACAGGAGAAGAAAACCTTAATTTAGTACACAATTTAAAAAGAGTACAAAAATACATTACTTCTTTGTATAGTTGTTCCCTGTTATCTTAAACAAGCTCAGCTTTGATTTTGCTTTGCTTAATTTGTTTTCTGATCCTGTTCCAATTATTTGGCATGGTTATTACATATGAATGTTGCAAGCTATTGTTACTATAGCTATCCTGTTATTGTTAATCTAAGAGAGTTATATGTAAGTCACTTTGAAAATGATGCCTCTTATTTATTTCAATGGAAACTACAACAGATATAAAGAGCACTATTTTTCATCACAGTCAGCACTGATAAATATGTATTTTCACAGATGAATGGTAACCTTCATGTCATGCTCATAAAATTCTGCACTAGCAGAGGTGATAATAACTGTTGCCACTTCTGAATCTCCCCTCAGGCTCTACTGCCATACTATCACCATCTGCCTCTGATGTTGCAGGGCAACATAATAAAATAGGAGGCATTACTTTTGGAACAGCCCTCATATAGTGAACTTCATTTGCTAATGAGTTGTCTAAAATATTATATACACATTCAATATATTGTATCACTTGATAGCACACAGCAGGCTAACAAGCTATTGCCTACTAGTTGTGTTTCCATACCAGACATATTTGTTTGGTGTATGTTATTATGCTTGTATCTACATGAACCTGGTTCAGCTGTCACAGACAGAGTATATCCATCATGATCACCACTGAAGGTCATCACCTGAGCAGGATTGTTCAGGTTGGGGTGTGAGGGTGTGAGGGAAGAAGGGATAGGAATTACTACAGTGCACTGGTACAAACTGGGGGATGACTAGATGTAGAGGAGCTCTGAGGAGAGGAATCTGGGTGTCCTGGTGGATGACAGGCTGGCCATGAGCCAGCACTGTGCCATGGTGGCCAAGAAGGCCAATGGGATCCTGGGATACATTACAAAGAGCATTGCCAGTAGGTTGAGGGGGGTGACCCTCCCCCTCTACTCTGCCCTGGCGAGACCTCATCTGGAGTATCGTGTCCAGTTCTGTGCTTCCCAGTACAAAAAGGAGAGGAATCTCCTTGGAAGAGTACAGTGGAGGGCCACAAAGATGATAAAGGGTGTGGGACACCTCCCTTATGATGAAAGGCTGAAAGACCTGGGTCTGTTCAGCCTTGGAAATAGAAGACAGAGGGGATCTGATCCACATCTATAAATATCTAAGGAGCAGGAGGCAAAGGTATGAGGCTGGACTCAGCAGTGTGTGGTGATAGGTCAAGGGGAAATGGCCACAAACTGAAGCATAGGAAGTTCCTCACAAACATGCATGGGAACATCTCCACATGGGAACAAGGATGATGGAGCACTGGAACAGGCTACACAGAATGGTTGTGGAGTCTCGTTCTCCAGAGACGTTCAAGAGCTGCTTGGATGCCTACCTGTGCAACCTGGTTTAGGGAGTCTGCTTTGTCAGGGGGGTTGTACTCAATGATCTCTAGAGGTCTCTTCCAACCCCTACAATTCCCTGGTTCTGTGAAACAGAGAAGGAGCTAGAAAAGTTGGGAATGAAGGAAAAGAGTGGGGCCTGGAAAGATAACAATGGAGTAATGGGAAAGCATTCTACTTTTAGTCTTCGCTTTTCTCTCTCTGAGTCTACTTGATTTAATCCAAATCAAAATTGAAATAATAATTTCCTTCAAATTGAGTCTATTTCCCTTGTGATGGAAATGGGTAAGCGATCTCAGTCTTTACCTCAATCCACATGCCATTCGATCTTAGTTTCTCCCCTCTACTGTTCAGAAGTGAGGGCAGCTGTGTGGGCATCTAGCAGCCAGCCAATGTGAACACACCACAACTTGTTATTAGTCTTGATAAAGAAAGGAAAATTATAACAGATTTCTTGTGTCTGACTTAAACTGTTAAGAATTTTCCCTCTTAAGATTTGATTACAGTAGTCAGAAGTTTGATAAATTGTTGAAAATAAAATGTTTGTTTAGTAAAACTTTTAAGAGAGCTTTCGCTCAACATATTTCTTATGACTCTGTGGATCTTTAATTCAAAAAAGTCTATAGAAAATAAATTTCTTCTTTTCACTTCAATATTACATATACTAATGTTCTGTATTTGTACTTCATTACAAAAACAACTAGTTACAATTGTACACTGGTTTAAACTTAAGAGTTAATGTTGGTGATTTTCTTCCAACTGCCAAACTGAAGTGAATTTCTTTCTAGAAAATTATTTCAATTATTAAGAGTTAAATCTGCTTGATTGCTTCACACTTTTTAAAATCTGCTTGTGATTATTCCACAAAACTGTTTACATACAACTATAATGACATCTGCTTTCCTAGCAGAGCATTATTTTCCTTCAGAATTCTAATATAAAAATGTCCAAATCTTGATTTTGAAACAGCAACTGATTTCATTTGCCTTTTTTTTTTTTATTTCATATGGCCCTCCATGCAATAAAACAAATAATTTAGATTACTTCTGGTACTTTCTTGCTGTAGATAACATTTATTTTAATATACAATTTAAAAATATAACATACCTTACCAACAGTAAAGTTTATGAATATCAGCAGCATTCTAGGAATATGTACCTTACTACCTGAAAAAAGATATATTATCATTAAGTTCTTGTAATGTATGTTTAATATTATTCTATCCTAGAATAGAGTTTGAAGGTAGTCATCTTTATCTTATGCCGACACTTCATGAAGGAGGTCTTTTAAGAAAAGCTGGAAAAAAAAAAAAANCCCTCCATGCAATAAAACAAATAATTTAGATTACTTCTGGTACTTTCTTGCTGTAGATAACATTTATTTTAATATACAATTTAAAAATATAACATACCTTACCAACAGTAAAGTTTATGAATATCAGCAGCATTCTAGGAATATGTACCTTACTACCTGAAAAAAGATATATTATCATTAAGTTCTTGTAATGTATGTTTAATATTATTCTATCCTAGAATAGAGTTTGAAGGTAGTTATCTTTATCTTATGCCGACACTTCATGAAGGAGGTCTTTTAAGAAAAGCTGGAAAAAAAAAAAAAGACATTTAAATATTTTTGAAACTATTATTGAAAGTCCTTTCAACAAATAGTGAAATGAATTTAGATTGTTTATAGCTGCTACTGTTGAGAGGAAAAACATGCAAGCAAACAAGTAAGAAAACAGTTCAGTGGCAAATATTTAATGTGCTTTCTGGCATTTAATATCAACAAAGTAAATTGTGAAGTGGCATTGAAAGCTTCAGGTTTGACTCTTGTTCTAGGATTATGAAGAAACTTATTTACAACAGTTCTTTAGTGTTTGCTGTATATGCTCCCTCCAAATTTTCCTTGAGTGATCTGATATATACTATGTAACTCGTCTCCCCGTCAGTAATGTTCCATGACATTGGAGCCAGCATCTGTTTGGAGATGTCTGATTTCATCTGCTGCTGAGTTTAATTATAATTTTGAGTCACATTTGAGTCATAGATCCAAGCTATGGGACTGAATGTTCACCACTATCTGGAATGAAAGATACTCTAGTTGCAAATAGGGCCAATCTGAAATGGGAAATAACTGTAGGAATGATTTATGTGGTTGGTGTCCTTATGAGATAAACAAGCTGCCTGTCCATTAAATGCTAATCTCCATCTTCTTGAATACTTAATCATCTTTAGATAGCTTTGTGTTTGAACAATTCATTTCTTCTCAAGTTTTGGCATTTTCCTCTGCTATCCATATCAGTATTATGTAAGGTTCTCCCTCACAGTTTTGTCTGACCTTGTTCTCTATTCAGTACATGATCAAGTGACCTTGACATCACAAATCTTGTCATGTAAGTTTTATTAAATTATTACTTTATAGCAACAAAATGCATTGCTTCTACTCTCTTAGAAGTGAAGTGTATAATCTCATCTGCAACATCCTGATGTCTGCAGGATTTTTTCCTCATATTTCATATTACTCACTGACAATACAGAATTTTTCCTTTTCTAAATTATGCTACCAAAGCAGTATTCTTCCTGTGAAGATATGATAAAATATGTCTGCTAAAGCTATTAGCAGCTGTCCTTGCTGACATTATGTCCACAAATAGTTACACATATTTCCTCAGTGAACTTTCACAAAGTATTATTTATTTCTTTAAAGCATTATTATTTCCACATCTTAATTAGTCCAAAACTTCTGGGGAAAACCAGAATGGACAGAATGGATCAAAAATGTTTTGAACGTGTTTTTCAATATAATGTGACATGCATGATTAACTAACAAATCAATAATAGGAAAGCTATTAAGTTGGTATTAGCTAGCATACATAATACAAAATGTATTTCTAAATAATTTTTCTACCTTATCTCTTGCCTCTGCCAGGTAAGCATTTTAAAGTAAAACAATCAGGCTGAACATCTGAATAAGAGCTGACAAAAGAAAAAAAAAAACAAAACAAAACAAAAAACCTGCAAAAATGTACAAAATCTAATGACTCAAAAAGAAAAAAATAAAGAGCTTATTACATATTTTTTTCATCAGTTTGTTAACTGAACTCTCCTACACAGACAGGTCTGCATGTCTGAAATATGAAGCCCCTTTTTTTCATTACGTTGTCGTACTTATCACTTGGAATAACAGAAGGGCTACTTTCAGGATAAATTATAAATCTACTCAAACTTAGCAGATTTAGCATCACAGTTTTATATCATATAATGCAAGTAAGTATTCAATTTCTAGATTCAGTTCTCACTTTAGAAAAGATTAAATGCAACACCCTCATGACTTTCTAATTATAAATTTTCCCATAATTGCACATCCATAAAATTTCAAAATATCTAAAACAAAGATACAAATAAAATTTTTTCTTGAATCCATGCTCAAAAAAAAAAAAAAAACAAAAAAAAAACACTTTAAATTCATGCCTATCTTCTGTTCTTATTTGTCATAGAAATGATAATAATGGATTTCAGCAAATGTTTGACTTCTGAGTGAATCTGAGCTTTTAAATAGTATTTATATTTCATTTCTAAGCCCGTAGCTTAAAAAAAAAAATAAATCCAAGGTCACCTGCACATAATAAACAGACTTCTTTGGAGTCTCAGTATTAAAAAATGAAGAGAATTGTCAACCTCTTGGGATGTTAGAAGAGGATTTAGTTGAGTCTTAAGAGGGAATCACTTAAATCTGTCATACAGGGAATACAAGGAAATTACTTGCATGGCTAAAACCATTGAAAAAAATATTCAGAAACCTTGAATTGTATTTGATTGAACTATTCCAGAAGACACATGCTTATCACAAAGAGGTTCTTCTTTCAAAGGTTTCTAGTGACTTCAGAATCCAAATTATTTCCAAATTTTGCTTTTCTCTAAGGATATTAACCTTTAAAAGCATTGGTTATCTCTAAGTTACTGATTCACTTGAGCAAATTCATGTACAGAGGTGCTCAGACAACCATGGAATGAATGCCTTAGGTTGTGGGGGACCTTAAAGATCATCTAGTACCAGCCCCTCTGCCATAAAGCAGGACTGTCAACCACTATTTCAGGCAAAAGACACAATGCTCATTTTCTAAGCTCCTCAACAAGTAAATTCAGTAACCTCTGTGAAAAAGATTAGTTAATGAGCAAAGGGAGCCACCAATGTGAGTATGGTTAATTGTGCATGCTGCTCTAACTCAGTCTCCTCTCTACTTTCAAAAGATAAAACTTACTTAGAGCACAGCAGGAAAATAAACAACTTTCTCCTTTTTACTTACCCTCAAAATCTTACCTAGTTAACACTCTACTGCTTTATAGCTTTCTGCATGATGTCCCCTGATACGGAATAACACTTTGTCTAATTTAGGCCAGCTGTCCTGGCTCCACTCCCGCTCCTGCTGTGCCATAAGAATTATTGTTTATTTAAATGAATGATAATATATTTTCCATATAAAGTGATTTGGAAGCAAAATACATAGCTAATAGACTTTAAACTGCAAAATTGTTTGTATTTATTCCAATAAGTCAATACATATGCCGGTATGCTTTATGCAGCCTTAGGTACATAGATTTCTACAAAGAAAACTAAGACAGAAAAGAAGATGAAGAGTAATAGAGGTGATAGAAATCTTCTTTAAAATATTCTTGTAGCAGAGTAGTAGTAGTAGTAGGAGAAATATTGACATAAAAGGATTTCCTTTGAATTATTTAAATTATGTCAGACATTAATACAAACATGGTGGCATACATGAGAACACTGAAAAGCCAAAGTGAAGAAAAAAATTGTGTTATATCCTCTTTCTTGTTACAGATTGTTCAAACTAATAAGAAAATACTTGCAGCAATAGAGGTGTGGCAGTAGCTGAAAATAATGGTGAATAGTTAAAATTTCAACAGAATATTAAGAACCATTAGAATGCAGTAGCAATATGAAGTCAAAGTTGATAAGTAAACTTAACCACAGATATGAAAGTGTGTTTTAGCTCTGTGATTTGAAATACAAGAAATATCTCCTTTTCCTATTTACATTTTTGGGTATTTGCAATTGAATGTGATTTGCAAAAAGTATGGATAATAAGAAAATATTTCAATGTTCCTTGTATCTCCAGCACGGAAACTTCAGAAGTTATTTATATCCTAGAGGCAAAAATAAATATTTAGTATGCAATAATATATACATTAAAAACATTTTTTCAAAGGAAGTTCTCATCTGTTCAGTCAGCAGATAGAATATTTTGGAGCAATCATGTCACACAGAGTTACTAGGAAGGGCCTCCTGTGACTCTGTGAAGTATAATTATACTGACATAATTACATTTCCAGTTCTAAAGTATTACAAAGCGGGCAGTTTTGAATCTGTGGTGGAAGTAACTAGCAACAAGGAGAGTAACTGAAGCTGATTTGACCTCTACTGAAGGCAAGTATGTACTAGAATTGACTAGAAAAAAAAAATATTATTCTCAGTGCTTTTATGATCAAAATTTCTTTTACATCAATAGCTTATTCCAGGTTTCCCTCCAAAGAAAACCTGAGGCATTTATTTCTAGGATACATATTTGTTCCATCTGACTTTGCACACAAGACTTTCATTGGTTTGATGAGACCAAGATCAGATTTCTGCTTCACATGAGATTTTTTTTTTGTTAATAAATGCTGTGATACAGACACTATTGCAGAGTACTATACAATGAATTATAGAAATCAGATTCTTTTTTTTTTTTTTCGAGACTCCAAATTAGACCATTCTCCTCAAAAGAACAGCATTTAATTTTTATACAATAATTTCAGACAAATAGTAACAAATACATTAAGCATACTTAAGGAAAGTTTTAATATTAGTAGTAATAATAATCTTTCTACATGATCTGCAAGTAGGCTAGCAGTAAATGATCGGATCTTCAGCCAATATGAGTGAACATAATCAACCTACTCAGTGTTAAAGTACCAGTTTTTAAGGAATCAGTCCTTTGTCATTAGCACATCAAGGTAGAATAGAGGAAAATATTCAGTATTTCCTTTTTGTAAAGAAAGTAAATTGAATAAAACTATATTTAGCTTACCTTATGCTTCCCTTTTGCTTGGTCTGTGTCAAGTAGAAACCCAATTGGGAGGCTCTATCTTCTTATAAAGTGAGTTGGACAGGAATAACGGCAGCAGCAAAGATTTTTTATTGTAAAGGTCATTATCGGAGCTCTGTTCATACAGCAAGAATTTTGTGTCTTGTTACTGTGCCCAGGAGAGTGAACTGTTGGCAGTGAAGAAGTCAGGAGCAAGGTAGCCTGAAAGCAACACATAGATGAATCACTCCTCATGAAGCAGGCACATAACCTTTAATCAGTTTTGTTGGAGTTACAAAAAAATTATTCAGTTGCAACTCCTGCATCAGATTCTCAGGCTAAAACAGGACAGTTAAATCTTTCACTGTCAGAAGGCAAAAAGAAAGGTCACAGATTTGAGAACTAGAAGGAACACTGCTATAGCAAACAAAAGAGTGGGTCTTCACAGTGGATCTTACACAGCAAAAGCATGAAAATGCCCACAAAAAGAAATCAAGTCATCATTAGTTATAGCAAAGCAACTGAGCTCTCAGAACGTACAGAAATGTAGAATGAACTCTTTTGTCTGTTTATTATGAAATCAGGCTTTGAAATTTACAGGAATATTACACCACACTAGCTAATTTTCATTACTGTAAAATGCAAAAATAAGTTCCGTGGTATTAATGAAAAGATCTACATCTGTTTAGAATCTATTACTTGCTTTCACTTATGCTTCTTGTTGATACAAAGTGTTAAAATAATATAAAGGATGCTATTATACATTTTGTTTTTTCCTTTGTTTCTTTTCCAGAAATTAAATTTTCTTCTTCTTAAATTAACATGAACTCCTTTCACATTCTTTCTAGAGAAGAAAAGTGTGAAGTCCAAATGTTGTAAAACTAAGAACAGATAATGCGTATTTTCAAAGGGAAGTTTTTGAAAGTCATTTTTTCCAAGTAGAAAATGTATACAGTTCAAGGTTAGACTAGTATCTGCAATTTTATCTATACGAATTTATTTCATTTATTAGAATTTATTTCATTTATGAAAGTACTTACACAACAATTGTTAAATTATGGTGTCCGACATGTGTCCTTTAAGTTTTCAATAAAGTTGTAAACTCACATTAATTATGCTATGTTACTAAAGGTTTAAACCCTTTAAGTACATAAAAATACAAAAAATACCCCCAAATATGCCTCACTGTTATATTTTAGAATGAATATTGACAGAATTGTATTAATTCCTTAGAAGAGGAATAAAAATATAATTTCCATCTCAAATCTTCCGTATATTAAGAGCACATTAAAAGATGTTACCAGAGTTCTATTTTTATGATTCTAGGAAATCTACCAAGAAATAGCACTCTGATATTTTATTGATCCTTTGCTTAAAGTGAAACTTCAAGTTATTATGAATTAAATACATTTTTATAACCTCCATCCTTATTAATAAGATCCTATTAACTTACCAGCCTAATAATTCTAAAAGCACCTCATACTATAATATTCCATAATATTTAAAAATGCACACTATCCTGAGACAATAGATAAAATATGATGTTGCAATAAAGAAAATGAAAGTTTGAGCTTTCTAAAGGAAGAGTTTTCTTCTGATAGATTTGATTTCTGCGGGCAATTTGATTCCAATATTACCTTGATTTCAGAATTACTTGGAAATTTTGCCCGATTTTGTCATCATTTCAGGAAGGTGTTCTTTCGTTTGTTTGTTTGTTTAGTTTTGTTTTGGTAATTCAAACCACTTTGTTCATTCTTAGTAATTAAAGAGTGAGATGAATAATCAGCTTATTATATTCAAAACAGAAAGAACAGATTGCCTACTGTTTTTCAGCATTACAAGCACTGTATGTCATGCAAAGTCTGATAGCATCTGCTCAAAAATATGAGCAAAAGTGTATGATGTGTTGCACTGTGCTTGAATCAGCCCCTTTCAGTCACTGAAAGGAAAGCCTGGGAGAGTCTTGAATGAACCTTAGCTTTTCCTTTTTTTGACCTACATTTTGTCACGTCATTGCAAATTGCAATATGGAAGGGAATCATTAAACCACATTTAGAAAGCTTAAACACATTAATATACTTCCTCTACTGAAGGATGAAACATCTGATTCCTTTTAAAAATCAAAAAATCTACATACTGAAACTTTACCTATATATATAGTGAAATAAAACATGATTACATCTGTTAGTTTAAGATAACATTTTAATAGTTGAGGCTATAGCATAATTGAAGATGTTTTGAGGTATTTTGTCCATTATTTTGTGTATTTTTTTCTTACAAATAATCTTTCATTTGAATTTTGTAAGGTATTTTTTGTACAATTAATTAATGAAAGGTATGAAATTTTCTTGCATTTGAACCTTGAATGGTTTATATTATATAATATTTATATTATAGTCCTTCACAGTGTGTGCTTCCAGCCCACAGGGCCAACTATGCACTGGGCTGCATTAAAAAAGGCCAGCAGGGGAGGGGCGTGGTTATCCCCCTCTACTCAGCTCTT
>VXAB01003904.1:0-19320 GCA_013399175.1 Odontophorus gujanensis
ACCTCTTTCCTGTGTGTGCCTCCCGGAGTTGTGAGGAGTGATATTTTGATCATTTAAACGTGAGCACCTCTCCAGGAAGAGTCACTCTGCATAATGAACTTTAATTGCGTATGTGGGAATTTTAAGTAAAGTTGATCCTTTTCCTGTGTGCACCTCCTGGAGTTGTAAGGAGTGATAATTTTGATAATTTAAACGTGAGCACAACTCCAGGAAGATCACTCCACATACTGAAACTTAACTGTGTCTTTGGAACTGTTTATGTGTATGCCTCTCGGGACCCTATTAAGTAATTTTGGTTCCCGTGAAGATTATTGCATATTTTCGAAACGTAAGGGTACCTCCTAACTTAGGTGTGGTGTTTGAAGTTGTTTTTTTTCCTTGTTTTTCTTTCTCTGTGTGACTTCACAGGGAAGTGAGAAGTGATTTACGTATTAGCATTTCCTTTGATCCTCTTTCTCTTTTGCGTGCTCCTCTCAGTAAATGGAGGAGTGATTTGAGTATTTGCATTTGTTTGACTCGAACTTTTGGATACGTGTACCCTCCCCCTCTCTCCGTGCAGATTTTTCTGCATATTGAGAAATGAGCGGCAGTGTAGTCACCATGAAAGGTGAAGATGCGTTATTTGACCTTTTAGAAAAGTACGGTGCCAGACCCTCGTTATCAAGGGTAGACTGGGCACGGCAGAACTGGCATAACTTGCAGAGTGTTTCAGACCGTATTAGCGTTCTGCAAAAGAATGCTCGTACCCGAGCTGGAAAAGGAAAGGCATTTATTTGTGCAGTATTGGGTTCGGCTCTGGTTGCAGCCATAGAATTCCGTGACCAGCAGCTTAAAACAGAGAACCAAACTATAGAGTAACTGCAGGAGTTGGTTAAAACTCTGCAGAAACAGACAGAGGAACTCAAAAGGCAATTAGAAAATGAAAAACATAATTCAGCCCTCTTGTTAGAGGCTCTGAAGGGTAACTGTAAGGATACCAGTGACACCGTTATCCATAGAGCCACTTCCAGCCTTGTCTTGAATGCCTCCAGAGATGGGGCATCCACGATCTCTCTGGACAACCTGTTCCAGTGCATTACCACCCTATTAGGGAAAAAATTCCTCCAAACATATAACCTAAATCTCCCCTGTCTTAGTTCAAAACCATACCACTTGTCCTATCACTATCAACCCATGTAAACAATTGTTTCCTCTCCTGTTTATGTGCTCCCTTCAAGTACTGGAAGGCCATGCTGAGGTCTCCCCAGAGCCTTCTCCTCTTCAGGCTAAACAAGCCCAGTTCCCTCAAACTTTCCTCACAGGAGAGGTGCTTCAGCCCTCTGATCATTTTAGTGACCCGTTCTAAGAGCTCTGCACCTTTCTTGTGCTGGGGGGACCCAGACCTGGACTCCCATTCTTAAAAATGGCAGTTATGTTTCCCTTTTTTCGGTCACCAGGGATTTCACCTGACAGCCATGATTTTTCAAATATGATGGAGAGCAGCTCAGCAACCATATCAGCCATCTCTCAGAACCCTGGGATGCATATCATCTGGCCCCATGGACTTACATACATTCAATTTCATAAAGAGGTCTCAGACTTGTTCCACAGTTACAGTGGGATGGAATCTGCTCTTCTCACGCACATTCAGGGTCCTGTCAGACACAGGGAGACTGGTCACCATGAAGACCGAAGCAAAGCACTTACAGAGCACCTCAGCTTTTTCCATGCCTGAGGAAGCCAGTTCTCCATCCTCATTTATCAGAGGGGGAACACTCTCCTTGTTCTGTCTCCTCATGCCTGTGTATCTGTAGAACCCCTTGTTATTTTTCACATCTCTTGCCAAGTTCAGCTCCATCTGTGCCTTGGCTTTCCTGATCTTATCTCTGCACATGTGGATGACATCCCTGTATTCTTCCCAGCCTACATGATCCTGCCTCCACTTCCTGTACATCTCACTCTTTTTCCTCAGTTTAAGCTGCAGGTCCTTGCTCAGCCATTTTGGCCACCTGCCTCCTCTGCTGAATTTCTTCTGCTGGGGGATGGAGAGCTCTTGTGCTCACAGAAAGGTGTCCTTCAAGAGCTGCCAGCTCTGTTCTGTTCCTATGCCCTTAAGAACAGTTTCCCAGGGGATCCCACCCACCAGTTTCTTGAGCAGCCAGAATTTTGCTCTCCTGAAGTTCAGGGTCCTGATTCTACTTTTTACCAGGCCTGCGTTCCTCCAATTCCTGCACAAACTCCACCATGGCATGATCCCTACAGCCCAGGCTGCCTCCAATCTTAACATTTCTAATGCTCTCCTCCGCACTGGTGAGCACCTGGTAAACCAGTAAGGCTTCTCCTTGTGTCAGTCTGTCTAGTACTGTAGGCCTCGCAAGCAGGCACCTCCTGAACAGGTGGTCTGTAGTAGATGCCAACCACTAGATGTCCTTTACTGGACCGATCCCTGTTGTTTTTCACTCAGACACAGCTCTTCACAATCTATCCACTTCCTAACATAGGGGCCAACTCCCCTTCCCTTCCTATCCCATCTGTCCCTTCTGAAGAGCCTGTAGCTCTCAATCACAGTATGCCAGTCATGAGATTCATCCCACCAACTTTCCGTGATAGCAACCAGATCATAATTTTCTAAGCACATCACTGTTTCCAGCTCCTCCTGCTTATTTCTCATGCTGCGTGCATTGGTGTAAAGGCACTTCAGCTTGGCTTTCTGACACACTACCTTTCTAGAGGGGCCCTCCCTCAAACCTCTGAAAGAAATCTGAAGTTTTCCCCACTGCTTCCTAGTGGGAATTTCCCTGCAATCTTCTACAATGACGACATCCCCAAGCCCTTCTCTATTCTGTTGACCTCCACCCTCTTCCCCCATCAAATCTAGTTGACATTTCTGAACTACTCACTCCACCTTAGTAANAGCTGACAACTCTGAATTACTTGCTCCACCCTAGCGAGCAAGATTTTTTCCCATTCCCCCTTCATACCTAGTTTAAAGCTCTCTCAATGAGCCCTGCCAGTTCCTGCTTTCCCTTTGGAGACAGGCAAGACCCGTCCGCAGCCATCACGCCAGGAGCCCCAAGATCAAAGAACCCGAAGTTCTTGTGGCAGCACCAACCTTTCTGTCACTTATTTAAGGCCTGAATTTTCCTAAACTGCTCCATATCCCTCACCACCCCAGAAGGGAGAGAGAAAAATATGACTTGCGCCCCCACTCCCTCAACCAACCGCCCTAAACCCCTGAAATCTCTTCTGATAGCTTGCAGGCTTCCCTGAGCTATTTCATTGCTGCCTGCCTGAAAAATCAGTAACAGATAATAATCAGAAGAATGAACCGGACCTGGGAGTTTTTTGGTGACATCCCTGACCCAGGCCTCAGGAAGGCAGCACATCTCCCTGTGATGAAGCTGTTCTTTTGTGTGACACCAGGTGTTACTATCAGGCCAACCAAGTTTACCCTTGGAGAAGAAGAATCAGGACAGCCATTCTTCTGTTTTGTATCACTAGTGCTTTCCTTTCCTCCTAACACATGCCATCTACTGCATTATCACTGCTTTCTCAGGAGGGTTTTAAGACTGGTTACAGATGAATGGGACTAATGGCCTCCACTTGATTTTTACAAGATAGCTCTTTAATCCAACATTTCTAAGTGCTGTTTCCTAACACAGTGCTACCGTTACCAGATGAAAGTGCTATGGACTCTTTCCAAGGAATATGTGAATAATTTTAAATGACTCTGTTCAAAGTGCTTTTACTGAGCCTTTTCCCCTTCCTGTCTGCGCTGAATATTCACTTTGAAGTAATAAATACATACAGTCTCTTGGTGTCTAGGTAGTTACCCTGCCCATTTTCTTCCTTTTTTTTATTCCACAGCTCATCACTTCGTTATTCCTGAAAAACAGTGATGCTCCTGTGAAGCAAAGGCTATATGAAACACAGGGATATAATTCTGTACTGGTAAGAGGTAATATTTGATACTTCAGTAATGGTTAATGGAAGATCTGAAATGCTGTATACTGAATTGCTGCTGGGAATCTAAACCTGATCCAGCTTTCAGTGTTGGTACTCTGTTAACTTGATTAGAATTATTACACAATGAGAAATATCACCCTTCTGCACCTCCTTAATTCAGTGCACATTGGTCTCCAAAAGGAACAGTACAAAATGTTGTTTCTCCTTCTTTCATCATGCAGTTTATCCTGCGGTGTTCTGCCATTCTGCAACTAGAAAGTCTGCAGATGGATGACAAATACACAACTATGAAATTGTGATGTGCTTGATACAGTATAGTCTGGATGATGGGTTTATTTCAATCCCTGGATGCAAATTTGTTAGTAGAAACTCCAAAAAAGTAAAGGAGATCCAGAATAAAGCAAAAGCCACCAACAGGGAGTGTATGTTCCTTCTACCCCAGTGACAGAAAGGACATGAATGGCTCTCTGTGGGGGAATTAGAGTGCAAGAAAGTGCTGCTGAAGGCATAGGCTGGATCCATGTTCCTAACAATGTCAGCCTTTGGAAGTAAGACTTGTCACTTGAAAAGCTGCCTATCGGCATTTTTGTTTTTCCTTTTAATTAGAGATATCAGAAATACATTATCTATACTGAGAAGAGCAGCAAGGGTGATGTAACCTGTAGGTGAATGTTTGGACAGTTTCCTAAGTCCTTCTGTGGTCAGATCCACTGGATTCAGGCTCCAGCTTTCATAGTTTCAGGACCTTTCTTCCTGCTGGAATTTCCTGTAGTTGAGGTAGGAAAAAGAGAGTTTATTTTAGAGGGCCAAAGTGCTTTTTGTGAGCAGTGAGAATCTGTGCACCTCATATTATTGTCTCTGCAGAGGTGGAGAGATAAATTGGACTGGTACAGTTGTACAGTTTCATCAGAGAACCACACCATAAAATATATATTTAAATGGACTTCTTTTTTCTCTCCCTCTCCCTCTCCCCTCCCCTCCTCTATCCTCTCCTCCCCTCCCTTTCCCTTTCCCTTCTTTCCCTTTCCCTTTCCAATTCTTTTTCATTTTTTTCTTTCTGTAATATCCCTGAACAGTTTATTGTGAGCTAGAATCCCTGCAAATATTTCCCTGCTTCAAAGTGTTCAGGAAGTATCTTTAAGACTTTGACAGAGCTGTTGCCTCTTATGCTTCATGGTTTGAAATTTTGTGAAGGAAGAGCACAGGGGTACCAGTGCAAGCCTGCTTGTACTGCCCACCATCATGCCTCAGCTGTGCTGTCTGGGCAATGTCACTGACAATTCTACAGACAATTTTCACATAACTTAAAAAAATGGCACTAGGATTTGTTATAAGAAGCACCAGAGCATCTTCTGAAACCAAGGTTACCTCCTTTCAAGGAATGGAGGTGCAATAACTTGTTTAAAGCCACACAGCAGAAATAATGGGTGTGGGAATTACTCTAGGCCAGCTTCTTAATTTCTGTCTCATTCAGCCTCTTTGTGATGTGATTTCTTCGCAGCACCTCCTGGTTTGGCAACAAGGGTAGTAGACCAAGAGGCGTAAGTGTAACAAAACCCGCTAAATTTGGTTTCTACATACCTGCCATGCTCACAGGAGAAGCAGTTCCCTTGCTTATGCCTTGGAATGTTTAGCAAAAGGGTTCTGTGGGTAACATTACAGCTTTATAGACAGTAATCAATTATTTTAGTCTGAACCATCTCTTCATATTTTTAGGAAGAAGCTAAATAAGGGGGAAGACAAGATGTCTAAAGGAACATTAAATGTATATTTGCTCTGTCAGTTTTCTTCAAGAAAAGAAGCTATAAGAACTATATGCTTTACATGTTTGACATTAGTTCACTTTATGGGAGTTGGCACTGCAGAGAGTATATATTTATAGGGGTATATTCACACAAAATCTGTTTCACACAGACTACTGCTTTAGACGCCTAATTTAAGAGCACAGGTCCTCTCTGTAGTCACTGGAGCCTAAATTAGCATCTTGGAACTACCCCTGGAAGGACACACCTTTCTGTATTGAGTACAGAGCAACCTGAGGCTCCGAATTCAGGCAGACAGGTCCTGTGTTAGGGAAGGCCCAGTGTGTCAGCCTTGCACAAACCATACCCTGTTCAAGCCCTGCACAGTTCTCATTTGCTGAGCTGGGCAAAGACCTCTTAGCACAGACTCCTTCACAAGCAGGCAAGGGTCTTTGCCAAATGTTGCCAGATCACAGCCTTGTCAGGGCAGGGGACAGCTTGGTCAGCCTAGAAGTCAAGAAACTTTCACAGGATCAAACCTCCTCGCTGAGAGTAAATTGCTGGAGTGCACTGAGGGAACTGGCAGAGAGCGAGCAGCTCTTGGAGAGAGGGCTGTACATCATTGTCAGGCCTCTGCTGGACGTGCCCTGCTCCAGAGCTCAGCATGGCAATGGCACTCCTTCTCACCTCACCTTGGGGGTGAGGGAAGAAGCGGAGATGATTAACTCAGGGGCTGAAGGCACCTGCAAACTCCTGGTTTATACATCTGCTTCTGCCAAGGACTCTTCCTATGACCCTACACAAATTGTCTGTCTCTTGCTCAGCTTCTACCTCTTGCAAGGAGAATGATTTTATTTGCAGGAGGTAATGTCACAACAGTGTTGTGAGGGGATGTGACTCAATGTTTGTATAATGATTTGAAGATGAAGAGCACTAAGTATTGTTATTTGAGATGGCAACAAAATAAAATATGTTCAGTGCGGCTATTGAAGCCAAATCCATTTTCAGTTAATCTCCAAAGTAAAAAACCTTGCCAATTGGAACTTTACAGCTCGATGGGATAGTATGAAAGAGAATTAATTGGTTTTTAAATAGTTGTAACTCTACTGTGATGCAGCATGATCTGGAGTTCTCAGCTGCTGCTGGTTTCCAACTGGTTTGGAACTGGAATTGCTCAAGGGAATCTTTTCTGCAGAAGAGGGTAATAATTGGGCTGTCATGCACAGTGTACTCTGTAGACTGACAGGGACTGCTTCTGTGCTTTCTATGAAAACATATGCTTTTTCCACTTCATGCTGCTTTTTTTTTTTTTTTTTTNTTTTTTTTTTTTTTTTTCAGCAATGCAAAAACAGCGAAAGATGTGGAAAGCAACAGAATTGCCCAACACGACCTCACCTCATGGGGACTGTCTTCTCACCCAGAGAGCTCGGACCTTGGTACTGCCCCAGAGGTCTGCGCAGGCCAAGACAGGCAGGGAGCTCCTGCCTCCAACAAAGCGCTGACTGGGACAGCTTTGGGGCCACGTTCCATCACTAATCTCAGGTCTCAGCCCCTGTTGCTGGTTCAGTTCTGCATGTGGCTGTTGCAGGCTCATCTTCCTTCTGATAAAGGTTTTCAGTAAGCAGATGCTGTTTACTATTGGTGCAGCAGATAAGAATTTGCTTCCTGGCTTTGCCTGTCTCCGTGCTCTTTGTGATGCCTTGTATCTTGCCTCCACTTTGGGAACACAGAAATTACTGTACTGAATCATACTCACAGTTCAGCACTGCAGAAGCAGTGGTTGGCGTAGCTGACCTAAAATCCCAAGAAGGACAGCTGAGCTTCAAAATTATTTCCACCCCATTAGTAGTGTTTTAAAATAAGATGGCAAAGCCTGTTATAAATACCTGATTGAAGCATGTCCTCCATAAAATGGGCATAACAACACACTCTCTTCCTGGGAGTGCTGCTAAATCCAGATCATCTGCAGATGACTTTCAAGCTCTGTACTAAAATTAGCAAAGTTCCACTACTGTTCACTGTCAAAGTCATGCTTCTTATGGGGAAAAGTCTGTGTGCATTGGCTTTCACATTTTCATCAAAGGGGCTCGAACATGGCTCTCAGCCTCTTGTGTTTGGTGGGTTTGTCAATGTGAAGTGCCCTTATAAGTGGGCTATTTACTGCTTTCTCGCTTTCAGTGAGCGCAGTGTTTTCTAGATAAGCCATCCTGTTTGGATTTTCCTGTTCTGTGCCGAGGTATGTCCTCAAATCCTATTTTTTGTTTTCTTAATACTTTTTAAGTTACTCGGTCCTAAAATATGACTCTCAGTAAACATTTCAGCACTTTAATTTGGCTTGTATTTCACTCTTTAATATTCAAGTTCCAAAATAGTTTTATGAGCAAATAAAAAAGATGATGGCTCTGGAAGCATTTCTTTTCAGTAACTTTTACTTCTGCTAAGCTATATACACAAAAAGCTGCCTTATAAACAGCTTCGTATTGCACTCTATTGTCAATCACTGAAAAAAAACATGCCAAAATGGGTTGTAAATGGCAGAATGTTATGCGCCACAGTTTATGCAGCCAGAATGAACAAGATCACTGAAAAGGCATCATACTGATAAAACCAGGCATTGAGAAAATAGATTTAAAGTGTCTATATCACAAGTAATAGAACATAGGGAAAATTACAGGTACTTTTTCTACTCAGAAACAATGTGAGTCAGCAGCAAGCACTTTGCTTGCTGAATTTCTTTCTCTCCCAAATTCCTAGCAAAATATTTCCTTTAAAGCCGCGCTTGCTGCTGTTTCTTTGCATAAATCATTTTTTCTCACCTGTAGAAAGCAGATTCTCTCCAAGAATCCATTAATTAGCTGTCAGAGGGAAGTAAAGATCATACATTCACAAACACTGAGTGGACAGAGCCGTCCTGAAACATCCACAGCAAACATTTGTTACTTGGAGTCTGGCATCGTGAAAAATGCAGCCTAGGACTGATAGATTTTTTTCCCCCTTTTTGGAGAAAAAAACTATGCAATCAGTCAGATGCTTCTGTTTCGCTGTGAAGTGTAAAAGTAATGTAGCAATTTAAAATCGTGCCATGGAAGCCCCATGTGCAGCAAACACTGGACTAGCTTTTCAGTGTGGCTGCCTGGTACGTGACACTGGGCACAGAGTGCCTGTCCCAGAAGGCTGATCTTGCAGGCTGCCTGTACTCTAAGCTTCCTTGCTTCAGTGCAGGACCCACTGGAGTCCACTTTGCAGGAGAAAGCTTTCTCAGAGTCCTGTGAGGAGGCCTTTAGAGAAGGGCTGTTAGATGAGAGGGGCAGTGGCTGCAGTCTTGCTGGGGTGGATCCACTGCATTCTGCCTTTGCTCTTCTGTCTCTGTCGTGTTGGTATACATCTGTGTATGCATATCTATCCTCTCTCAAACACATGTGATACCACTGTGCCTTGGCTTTATGGCCACTGTTCAAAACTGACTGGAGCCCTGTGTGTCTCCAGACAGGCTGGAGAAGGGGGTAGGGAGCTTGCTGCCAGCAGCAACTACAGCCACTGGCAGACAGCAGGGCACTCTGGTGCTGAGGATTATTTAGGACACTCCTGCCTGTCCTGTGAGTGTGCGGTTTTATTTCAGCTTGTTCTTCCTTGCAAACCTTACTCAGCCCCACAAGCCTGTTGTGTTTCTGCCAGCAGTCGTGGGCAGAGATCCCTGCGTGGGGATGTGTAGATGCTGTGAGTTCATAAGACGAACTGTCTGGTCCTACAGAAATCTAGCTAGTAATGAAACAACACTTAGAGGGGCTTTCTGTTGTTACTGCCTTCCTTTGAAAAAGGCGATGACTGAGACACAAGCAGCTCATTTTTGTGCACCATGGAGAGGACACCATGGCTGTAACATACAATTCTTTCCTGGTGCTTATTTTATCCCTCTGTCACCAGAGGCAGGATGAAGCCAGTAATTGTGGGACTCAGTTTGATTTTATTTCTTATTTCAATTTGTTTGCACTTGAACACGCGTATGTGCTATGAGTTAGTGAGAGGAAGAGAGAGGAAAGGCTGGCAAAGTTCTCTCACGAATGGCACTGACAGAGAAGCCATTGTGAAATGGGCGATGTCTGTCCTTTCCAGCCTCTGCCCTGACTCCCTGCAGGAGTTCGCAGGGATTCCCATCTGAAAGATGCCTGCTAGCTGGCTCACAGCGATACTGGGAGGGAATGATGAGAAGACGGGGCTTCTGTCCTCTTCATGTCCGCCGTTTGCCCTTGGAAGATCCAAAGGGGGGGAGGGGGCAAAAAAGCAGTGGCTGAGCTGAGGCTCCTTTGTTCTGCGGAGATCAATGAGGAAGAGGAGGAAGGCTGCAGGCAGGCGGTGCGTGCGCACGTATCACGTCCCGGCTCCGCCGGCGCTGCCTACCCTCACCCGGGCGCTCTACCGGGTCCGTTCCAGCCGCGCTCCGCCTGTGCGCGGACGCCACCTGCCGGCCAAGATGCGCAAACGCCGCCTCTCCCTGCTCCCCCACTCATTCCCCGCGTTGGTTTTCCGTTACTTTAAGTCACGTTCTGAAAATGCCAAGAAGTGACTGACGGCTTTTTTTCTTTTTTATGTTTTGATTTATTTATTTATTTATTTATTTGTATCACAAGCTCTCTAAAGCAGGGTTTCTCGAAATTCACTGAGCCGACTGAGCTCACTCCACTCCTCCGCGCTTCTCATGCAGTACCTCTCACGGACAGGCGAGGCTGCTGTGCAATTGCTTCTCTCATTTCTGAGGAGTGATAGGAAAGAGACTGCATCGTCACTGCTAAGGATCTCCTCTGCTCTCCCGCTCTGCTATCCCAAGGCATCGTTATGCTGCCTTCCTTCTCAGCGGGGTTTGGGGCAGAACAGCCCCGTATCTATGCAGCATGCAAACTGAAGTTCCCTCGCTTCCTTCTGCTTGCAGAGGCTACTGAGGGAGGGCATCACTAGGGAAGTATACAATAGGGAATCATGTCTACTCCTGTTTAGTAGTTGAATTGTTCTAGCATCTTGCTTTGTTGTATCACCAGCCCTAAATTCCTCTCTCTGGTGACCAGCAATAGAACTCAAAGGAATGGCATTAAACTGCCACCCAGGAAGGGTCAGCTGAGCATCAGGAGGAGGCCCTTCACCAGAGGGTGAGCAGCCACTGCAACAGCCTCTCCAGGGCAGTGGCCATGGCACCAAGCTTGCTGGAGTTCAAGGAGCACATGTACAGCGCTCTCAGACACATGGTCTGACCTATGGGAGCTGTATGGAGCCTGGAGTTGGGCTCGATGATTCACAGTGTAAGCACTTCCAGCCTTTGGGGCAGGGTTTTGCTAGCTTTTATTTCTGTTGCAGTCCTTGCTATAGGTCCCCCTGCTTCACTACTTCTAGACTGGTTTACTACAAAGTGTAATAACATGGAACTTTGCCTCTTACCACCCTTCTGCAGAAACATTTTTTCCCTGCTGGAGTTTGCTCCTGATGTTTTATTGTAACATTAAACTTAGCGTTTAGGGCACAGCACTGCCAGCTGAAATCCTTCACTCCACAGCTGACTTGCAAGTGTGTAGTCTGGCCTTCATCTTAGATGCTTATTTAGTCTGGCCTTCATCAGATGCTTATTTACGTTGTTTTACAAGTACACAATTCATTGCCACCATCAAATTTCTAGACAATACATTATTTCCCAGAAGCAAACGATCAATGGTAACAAAACATATCCTTGAAGAAGTTTTGAGTACAAAAACCTGAGCGTGTCTTTGTTGAGTATCAAGATGAAAAGAACAGAATCAGCTTTTAAGATCAAAGATGCATTTCCTTGCTCTAAACATACATACCCTGTGGTATGGGATGATGATATGTGATGTCATGGAGAGCAGCACACCAGGCACCACAAGGAAAATCACCATCTCCACTCAGAACTGTTGTGTACCTTTATAAATCCAAAAGAAAACTTAGTAGTTCATTGCAATGTATTATCCTGGGAAAGAGCATCTATTTACATCAGAACAAAATGATTATTTATTTATTTATTTTTCTCCAAGGGAATGTATTGAATGTACTATATTACTCTCCAGATAATGGAGAAAATGTTCTTCATTATGAAAACATTATGCTCTTTCATAAGCATCAATAATTCCAGGGGTATGTGGGTGGGAGAGCAGGAAGATAGAAATGATAAATGGAAAAGCAAAATGGGAGGGGTATGAAACTGTAATTTCATATGAAATATTTTTCCATATCATACCTCTTTCCTTTAAAACTGTTTGATAAAAAGAAATCCTTTGCATTTCCTGTGGCCCTCAGGTTTTTACTGCTTTTGAAGAACAGCACTCCTGAAAGGCAGTGAGAAGATGACAGCTTGCGGGAGCCTTTATTTATCCAGATGGATAGTACGAGCAACAGTGGAAATTTCCTCATCTTCTGGGCCAGTGCTTTAATTTTGTCTAAAAATGATCTTGTGGGCTGAGAACACTGCTCCTCTCCAGTGCTCATTTATTCTCCAGCATCTCTCCCAGACTTAACAAGACTGGACAAATTTCCATGCTCTTTAGGTTTATTTTCCTATTTATTCACCTGTGTGACCGGAAGGGGTGGAGTCTGGCTCCACCTCTCCCAGACCACATTTAAGGGCTGACCACCAATGGTGAAGGTTTTCTTTTTGGAGATCACTCCTTTAGAGTTTCCTATTGTGAGCCTAGGACACAGGTGAGCATTTTTTTTCCTTTATTTCAATTGGCTTCTATTGCAGTAATCTGTCTAACTCTACCATCTATGAAATATCTTGGCTATAATACCATTTGGTATTATTCATTGTGTTAACATCACAACTTACATCCTTCTGTCATGAATTATAACTTATTTGCCTCGCTGCTGCTATTGTAAACTATTTCTTATGGGTACTAGTAAGGATTTAAAGCTGTCCTACTAGTGTGACTTACCAATAAGAACTTCTGTTCAGGGCCCAGAAACCTTTATTAATACTGAATAAACACAGTTCTTCTTTTCATAGTATGCACGGAAATGTTTTTTGATTGAAACTTGTATTCAACATCATGCAGATTTAATTTGTGTCTGAAAATAAAAGGTAATGAGCTTGAAACTTTGCTATGTGGGTCTCACAAGCTAACATTTCTCTACATTGAAGAAATAAGTCATTTTGAAGAATTATGATAAAAGAATAATTAACACATGAAGGAATATTTGCAGTCCTATTAGTCAGAAGTAAATAGTATAATAAGCAAGACTAAAATCCATAGTGGCCTTTCCAGTTAGGAACTTGTGAGCATTGAGTAACTTAATTGGAAATAAGCTGCTAATGGAATTCTTAGTGAGAGCTTAGTTGAGCGGGGCTTGGGGCTTAAAATCTGTGTGTTTATGTACAAAGGAATACATTGGAAGTGTGCTATTGATTTTGTTGATTGGAAACGTGTATCTAGTACACACAAAACAAGAATAATTAGAGTAGATGCCAGTTACTCCTGAGCTTTTACAGTAAGATAAAAGCTAAGACATGAGAAGGCATTTCAAAGAAGTAACTGCATCACGCTGGATAAATGCTTTTGTTCCACAATGCTTACAAGTTCAAGGGCAATTCTTACCAATTGCCTAGGCAATTACCTGAAAGAGATTCTTAGAGGAGTCTGCAGCTGGGTGATTTGCATTGATCCAGAAAGAAGGTCAGAAAACCGCAGTATAGGGAGTCCTGGCCACACGTCCATGCTGCAACCGGAATGAATTGTCATTTAAAAAGGTGTGCAAATCAGCAGGACAAAAGGCAGCTCTCTGCTGAAGGAAAGGGCAGTCCTGGGGAAGCATCAGCGGAGCAAACCTATGCTGCAAGTATTCTTTGTGAAGAAGATGGGAATGCATTTAGCTGTCAGCAGAGGGAGTTTTCACCTACTGTAGGCTGTGCACGGCAGCTTGTGCACAAGGGTACTCATAGCATTGGAGGTTACTTTGTTTTGGTTTTCGTACCTGAAAGCCTCTGGTAACTCCAGGAAAATCCAACCAAAAAGAAACAAACCAAACAACCAGAATGAACTTTTCCCTTCTCAAAAAGGTCAATCCATTAGCCACAGAAACAACAGCTTTTGAAAGGATGTAATTTTAACTGCGAGAATGAAATTGGCAGCAGAGGAGAATGAGTTGCCAAAATGCATCTTCTGTTTTGCTGTTCCTGAAAGCCTTAGTTCCTGCTCATGGAAGACTCCTGAGTTTGGCCCATGTGTGGGACATCATTTCTTGCTGAGTTGATGGGGCAGATTAGAACTTCGTTACTGCTTTGTAATGAGTTGTATGGGATCTGTTGTTACACATCAGTACAAATAAAGAAGTGTTTTGTAAATGTAGTGGCCAGAGGAGAGTAGTTGAAATGTTAATTCTAAACATATGCTATTCTCATGTATATATATATTTTTAGATTCATGTTATCCACTAATTAGCTAATATCTATAAAGTGTATTGAAGATTGAAAATGCTTTAAATGCTACATGCCATTGTTACAATCATTATCTACTGGATTTAACTGTTTTTTGTACATTTCAATTGGATTATTGAGATGTAAAATAGATCCGGCCCAAATAGTGTCCTCAGAATCCTGGTGAAATGAACAGCTGCAGTACTCCTATGCACAGGTGAGAAGATGCACTTGTTTACCTCAAAGGTCTGCTAAGTGTTCACATCAGCCCTACCTGAAGGGGAACATCTGATGGCTTGCTTCCCTCTGCCTTCATCTTCTCCTTGTCTAAGACCAAGACAGGCCGTGTTCAGCCTGGCCTAGCTGTGGCATTTGTACAGAAGGCTGTGTTACAGTGCTAAGGAGTGATTTATAGCCTTGGAGAGCTAGAAACAAGGAGGTTGTAGCACAGAGATGAGGAGTCTCAATTTCCCTGTGGGGTCAGCACATTTGTCACCCTTTGAAGAAGAGGAGCTGGCTTTAAACCAGTAGGATTTTTTGGCAGTGTCTGCTTTGCAGTTTTCTTTTTTCTTTCCATGCTGAAATGACAAAACCTGCTGACCTTGTCTTCCATTCTTGCCTGTGTGTTCAGAAAGGTATATGGTAAATAACTTTCTATTCAGCCATATTTATTTAGTTAAAGTATCTACTTTGGAGGGAAACATCAAGATCCTGTTGGTAGAAAACCTCTGGGAGTTTTCCCTTTCCATTTGGTCCAAACCACTGCTCTGCTGCCCTACCAACATCAGGGACTTTCTCAGTCTGTGTAAATTTTTACGTGGTAAACCTAAAAGTTAAAAGGTAAAACTAAAGTTTTAGAATTTGTTTCATTTCCAAATGCAATTGGGCAGCTGGCAAACCTTCCTCTGCTTGATTGCAGCTACTCTCTCTGTTCTGTCTTTTTCAGAACGTTTTGGTTTTAGTGCCTGTATGACACTCCCCACCATAAAAAAGCATTGCAGTTTAAGAAAGGAGGAAGTTTGCTCTTATTGTAAAACACATTTATCAGAGGTACAGGGGTACTGTGATGTACAGCTAGCTTGCAAAGCTCTCTAACTTCATTACATTTTTGGCACTGGAAGGAAGTTCTTACTAGTCATATTACTGTAACTGGAAGGGGATTCCACTTGAAAGTAGGTGGTTTATTTTTTTTTCTTAGTTATTTTGTATTAACTATTCCCCTCTTCTACTGGTATGTCTTTTTTTTTTTTTTTCTGTACACATGGCAGCCTGCTTTGAGTAAGAGATCAGAAATAAAGCTGATACTTAAGGACTTGAGTGGGGTGACAATCAAAGTCACCTACTGCAGCCAGTGAGGCCTGGCACAGGTTGGGGAATCTAACATCTGCCTGTTTCTGTAACATTGAATTAAAAATAGAAACAACACCCCAATACCACATACAAATAAAATTAAAAAAAGCAAAAAACCCCCCCAAACCTGAGATGTGTTCATTTTAATCACAGCTTTCCATGATCCGTTCTGAAGACCAGTGACAACTTATCCTCAGCTCTTTAAACTTCACAGGTTTGAAACCATTTGCCCCTACCTTCAGATGCGAGAAGGTTAAAATCCTCTGTTTAAACGCTGGATCTGTTTAAACCCTGGATGAATGCTTGATATGTCATCCTAGGAAATCAAGACACTGGATTAGATCCTTTCTTCTTTCACATGGTGCTGCACTTGCATGAATACCCCATGTGCAGTCATCTTGCTTTGTGTGCATTATTTAATGCTATAAACAGAAAACACTCATCCCCTGAAGAACTTGTTTTTCTTTGGCCTCAAATATTTCCTTGTTGGAACAGTGGTTTATCCTGCAGCCTAGCAGTTTATCTTCAGAAGCCTTGCCCTTGGCAATGGCCATACATCAGTTGTGACAAAATGTATAGCAGTTTGTTTCTCTTTCCTTTCTGCTCCCTTTGTATTCCATATATTGCAATGTATGTCGTTCCTAATTGCTGGCAATTGGCTGAGGTTGGCAATACTTTGCTGGCAGTTGTGAAGTGATGGTTTGTGCTATAATTAAGCTAAATGTTTTTTTTTCTTCTCAGAATCTTTTCCAAGTTGTCCATCTCTGTCTTACCTCTGTTTTGTTCAAAGTTTTTACCTAGGCTGTCATGCCTGTGGCTATACAAACCATACACTGTGATTGTCTCTTCCAATGAGCTTCTGCTCTGCTAAGTATAAAACAAAAAAGCCCTGCAAAACCAACCAATCTACCAACATCTCTTCAGTGCCCTCCAGTTAACTTGCAGCACCTTTTGGAATTCCTGCCTCTCTGAAATTGACTGAATAATAGCTACAGGTAGATCAGAAATTCTGATTTGGGAGTTGTCTTTTTGCTTTGCTTGTTAACGAGCTAATAGGAAAAAAGCCTCCAATGACGTGGACATAATGGAAACACTGTGCTGTGTAGTGCTGTGATAGGGCACATAATGGTAAGCTAGGTAGAATAGTTCTCTTAATATTTTACTGAGCACAGCATAATTAAACACATAATAGATTTGTCTCTCTGAGAAGAATCAGCAGAACAACTGAAGAGTTTGTGCATGGAGACAGAAACTGCAGAGGAAGGCAATCTGTGGGGATCACCACTCATTCAATAACCTCATGAGTGTTGTGCCCAATTACTTCCTTCCATGTGTGGTAGTGTGTGTATTGATGCATACATGTGCATTTCAGCAGCCCCATTCCAGTAAAGAATTTCGAAGTCTTACTGTATGACATGATGGTAAAGTCAATGGTGAGGTTGATGGCTGCTGAACTGACAGTGCTGTTGACCTTGGTGCTGCAAGTTACCTATGCAGGACATGCATACAGCACCTGCATGTGTAAATTACTGTCTTTACATTGCTTTAAGATGTTCTCAATGTGTGAAGAAGTGAGCTTGCAAAGGTTAAGTGTGGATCTAACTAAGAAAGGGCTCCCTGGAGCCTTCTCCTGTTCAAGCTAAACAAGCCCAGTTCCCTTGAACTTTCCTCATAGGAGAGGTGCATGTTGGCTTCTTCATCTGCATGATTAGCAAGTTGCACCAGATCACTGTGAGGCACTGCTGGTGAACTAGAGACTGAGGGTTTAATCAGAGTCGTATATATTTTAAAAATGATATAATAATTTTTTAAGCTGACATTGCAACAAAGAATATATTCAATAGGAATTAATACCTTCTGCTAGATAGGCTCTGAATGCTTTGCTTCATAGGAGCCCGAATATTGAAGTTGGTTTTGTTGCTTTTTTAAGAGGAGAGGATAGGAAAAAAAAAAAAAGCATGTTATTAATGCTTCAATTTATGCATAACTACAGTTCTGTTGGCCTCCTACAGGAGGAGGGCAGAAGATATCCATCTTCATCTCTTTAAGTACTGTGCCAGGGTTTTCACAGCGTTGACCAAGCAGAGGATTATCCTGCAGGGCATGCATCTTGTTTCCCACCACACCGTCTTTCTTACTTCCATCAGTATTAGTAGAAAGAAATATCTGATCACTTGTTAACTCAGCAATAAAATAAGAACACAAAACTAAGTCCAATGTTATCCCAATGACAATCAGAAGTACAGTTAAACCCACAGATGCTCAGGTTATGCATCCATTTTGGATTCTGGCCAGAACAAGCTATTAGCTGTTGTTACGGTGTTATCCATGACACAAGGGAAACAGAAAAGAGAGGGGGGGGAGGGGGGGAAAAACTGCACTGTCGGTGGCCATGCGTCTGCCCGAGCAGAGCTGTGCGCTCCTGGGGTTGGGGGAAATGAAGGAAATAGGAGAAGGAACGGTAACTTTACTAAATCTAATAAAATTGAACATTTGAGAGAGTCAAAGTTTCCAAACCAAATCTGAGAACTTACCTTACGGAAGAGCTGCAGGGGAAGCACACGTGCTGAATCTCAGCTGCAGCTGAGAGAGCGAGCCGAGAGAGAGAGGGCCTGGCGTGGGGTGCGGAGCTCCAACCCTCTGCTGCTCCCCAACAGCATTAACTCCTTAACTTCCTGCACGATGTTCTGATGGGGAATACCGGCATCAAAACCACATAAACCACAGCAGCTGTGCAGAAAGTTGTGAAGGTCTTCAGGATAAAATGAATGAATAGGAGGAATTAGGGGTGAGTGTGCACTTGGATGTCTACAATCTTATTGGGTCATGGAGGCACAGTGGACTGGGATGCTCTGTGGGTGGATGGGTGCTCAGGGGGAAGGCCGAGATGGGGCTCTGTTAGCACAGAGGGATGTGGTGAGCCAGCCCGGAGCTCATGGCTGGGAGCAGAGCAGGCCAGTGTGGGCCATGCCATGCTGGGCATCTGCTATGGGTGCATGAATGATGGGGAGAATATCTAGAAACAACTGTGATTACAATTCCTTGAACTTTTTGTTTTTAAAGCTCTTGCCACTTCCTTCCAATCCGGAGGTGACAGTTTTCAATTCTGGTCTCTTCTCCAAAGTATTTTTTGGAAATCTGAACAAAAATGATTTAGGCATCTTTGTGTAAAATGACTGCCATAAAAGTATTCATTTGCTGAGATGCATTTTTTGACAGCCAGCTATTGAACAGCTTTAGGCCCTCGCCAGAGATGCCTGGGAGCACTGGTAAAATCCTTGTGTATTTATCAGTGGTTAAGGTAACGCTTACAGCAATCAGAGGCCTGAAGTGCTGGATTACATGCAGGCAGCGGTGAAACTACACTGCTGGCCCGTGGGGAACTGTCTGCAAGATTTTGCCAGTGCTCATAGCTGTGTCCAGGGCTGAGCAAGGGCGCAGCAGAGGAAATGTCTGTGGGCTGGCAAGCCGTGGAACTGAGAGCTGGGGGCAAGTCCCTCTGTGGCTAGCGTATGGCACACATGGGAAGAACTAGAAGGAAGGGGGACTGTGCTCCCAGCATGGCAGCCCCTGTGCTCAACTGCTTTGTCTTTGCTTCAGCCCGGGGGTGCAAACAATTCGGGGGAGTGAGACAATATTGCAAAATCCAATCAGTCGTTCCAAGCCACGCACTCTTCCTCCGCTCAGGGTTATCATCATGCAGCCTAACTTGAACTTGCTCGAGTGTCCTTGATTCTCAGCCTTCCTTTCTCACGCAGTTTATCTTACTCCACGGCTTCTGCTCCGGACACACCCGTATTCCAGCGGCTCTCCTCACACCGAAGCGTTCCGCACGAGTTCCGTTCCACGCGCCCTGGGTCCGCCTTCAGAGCC
>VXAB01003904.1:19434-32021 GCA_013399175.1 Odontophorus gujanensis
CACGCGGCGCGGCCGCTAAAAGCCGGCAGCGGCCCCGCGCCCGTGAAAAGCCGGCCGCGCCCTCCCGCTGCTGCCACTGGCGCCGGCAGCGCCCGCCCCGCGCCCGGGAGGCGGCGGCGGGCNCTCTTCTTTCTCCCGGGGAAGTTTGCTCCTCGGACCGCGGTCGGCTTTACTCCACGTCCTTCCTTACACGCTCTTTCCTCGTCCTCTCGCGTTTTTCTCCCGGCCCGCAGCATGGCTAAAGTGGCGGCGGAAAGTTGCGGGACGGCGGCGGCCGAGGACTTGTCCAAGGTGTCGGACGAGGAGCTGCTCCAGTGGAGCAAAGAGGAGCTGATCCGCAGCCTCCGCCGCGCCGAGGCCGAGAAGATGAGCGCGATGCTGGACCACAGCAACCTGATCCGCGAGGTGAACCGCCGCCTCCAGCTGCACCTCGGCGAGATCCGCGGCCTCAAGGTAATGCTGGGCGCGGGCGGAGTCCCGCGTGACGCCGCGTTCCCGTGGGCTGCGGGAAGCGTCCCGTAGCTCGCAGCCGGTGTCGCGGCTCCGCTCTGACTGCAGGCCATGCCCTAACGGTGCGCTGTCACTCGTTTAACTCTTGGTCGGGTGTGAGCCGTAGTCCTCAGTGCCGCTTTCTCCGCTTCTGAGGGCTGGGCAGACGGTGTGGTTGCCTGCGGGTAGTCGTCCCGATGACCGCGCCGTGCTGCTTTTATAGTCCCGGAGTGTTATCTTGAAGCAGTTTCTGGCTTCGTGCTTCGAGACATGAAACTATCTTAAGCAATTCCTTTGAAGTTCAAGGGAAGGAGACGCCCAAATGCAGCTTGGGCTCTGCGTTATTACGCGAGAGGAAATGAGAAGGGGGTTTCTGACTGGCAGAATAGCTCTAGTCGGGTGAACTGCTGAAAAAGCAGTGGTTGTGGACACAAGCTAAGGGGTGTGTGGGGAACGCTGGTCCTGCCCCTCAGCCCTCCTGTTCTGCAAGGTGTGAGTGTGTCCCAACCTTTTGAGGACGTGCAGTGTCCGGAGCTGCATGCCCCTCAGTCACAGCACATCGATGCAAGCAGGTGGCACCTTTGTGATGCAGGTTACCTTACAACGGTGCCTTCCCCCTAGCTATGTGTGGAGGTGTTGTTCCATCACATGAGTTTATCTGCCAGACCAACATGTGCAGGAAGGAGTGACAAGTTCCCCTCTCAGTGCCGAGCTCCCTGAGTGACGTTTAACTTCCACCATTTGTTCAGATATCTTAGCTGGAATTTCTAAAGGGCGTTTGGGAGAACAAGATCTAATGCCCTACGTCTCCACACTGTCCCATGAGAAGGAGTAGGGCCCTGAGGAGCAATAATGCCTGCACTTGGTGTGTGAGTGCCTCCTGCTTCTGTCTGAGCACCTGGGGGCTGTCGTACCATGGGCTCACTTAAAATATTTCTCTCCAGCACAGGTTTTTTTGAGGCTACCTCAAAACCTCACAGAGATTTTGTCCCCACTGAATTTAAATGAGTGAAACAAACCTTATTTTGAGAGGGAGATTAGTCAAATGCACGTGTGCACGTGCCTGTGTCCAGTGGGGCTGAAAAAGCTTAATTCTCTTCAGAAACTGTGCTAAAATGGCCTTTCTGTAAGGCTTACTTCCTAATGGTTGTGGTTAATCTCTACTTCTGATGTCCTACAGAAGAAGGAATGAATATTGAGTTCAGAGAAAGATAGGGCCACAAGCCAGTTTAGTAACACTAGAAGCGTGAACCAGTGAAAATATTTTCTTTGGCACGTTATTCTGCTACAGTAGCAGCTTGAACACTTCTGCTTGGGAGCATTTGCTTCAGGTGCTCCCTCACTTAATAAAGGATGTGGAATCACATACTTTGGTTAGGAATGGCAAATCTGTGAAGGCATGTAGGTTCATTTCCGAGTGGCTGAGGTAGTGCAGGTAAGTTGATGACTGATAAGGTTCTCTTACACAAAACTCAAATATGTTTAATCTCTAACATGCTCACTTTCAAATGTGAATGTGCTCTAAAGAATAGAGAGCATAAGCATTGGTGATTAAGTGGGATTACAATCTCTGATATACTCCAGTTTTATTCAGCACTACCTTGGTGTGAGTACTTCTCAAGAGAGTGAGATCCTCATGAGAGAGCTTGCGATCTTTGCTATGTTTGGGAACAAAGCTATTCTGATATTTAGGGTGAACACAAATTAAACACCAGGTGCTTCTGTGCCTTCTCAGAATAGAGCTTTTGAACCCTCGGAAGATTATATTCACTAATTTGCTGGGCAGCAGCTCCATTTACTTGAAGCATGATGCTGTTGTTGCATGCCGGATTCACACATTGCAATTATTTCTGCCTTGCTTCAGTGCTTAGATGGTAAGTTTATGGCAGTGCTGTTTGCTGGCTTGTATAGTGGTGATGGTGCTTTTAGACACTTCTCAGTCATTATCATCTTTCTTTTAAAGGATATCAATCAGAAGCTGCAAGAAGATAATCAGGAACTGAGAGACCTCTGCTGCTTTCTGGATGACGACAGGCAGAAAGGCAAGAGGGTGTCCCGTGAGTGGCAGAGACTGGGCAGGTACAGCGCTAGTGTTATGCACAAAGAGGTTGCCTTGTACTTACAGAAGCTAAAAGAACTGGAAGTAAGACAAGAAGAAGTGGTTAAAGAAAACCTGGAGCTGAAGGAATTGTGTGTGTTGTTGGATGAGGAGAAAGGTGGTGGAGCAGGAAGCCGGAGCTCTATTGACAGCCAAATCAGCCTGTGCCAATTAGCTGCAACGAGTACTTATATGAGAGATGTCGGTGATGGGAGCAGTACTTCTAGCACGGGAAGTACAGACAGTCCAGATCATCATAAGCATCACCCAAGTACGAGCCCAGAACACCTTCAAAAAGCACGGGCTGAAGGAAGCCCTGAGCATCAGAAGCACAGGAGTATCAGCCCCGAGCATCTCCAGAAGCCCAGGAGTTTGAGCAGTCCTGATCATCACCTGAGAGGACCGAGTCCAGAACATCAGAAAACCATTGTCAAAGCACCTGAACAACAAAAGCACAGCAGTAGCAGTCCAGAAACTCTCCCAAAGCATGTTTTGAGTAGTAGCCCTGAACACTTTCAGAAGCAGAGGCCTAGCAGTAGCCCTGAGCATCAAAAGCACAGCAGCGGCAGCCCAGATCATCTTCATAAGCACACGCTGAGTGGAAGTACAGAACATCTCCACAAAGTGAGGGGCACGAGCCCTGAGCACCTCAAAAAACACTATGGAGGGAGCCCAGAGCATCTCAAGCATCTCAGTGGAGGCAGTAGGGAAGGTACCCTCAGGAGACAAGTGACAGATGACCTGAACCCTCACCTCAGAAGTATATACAATGGAATGAATGGTGGGTCAATAAACTTAGTGACTGCTCACTCTGAAAATTACTAAGGTAGTTGCAGTTCTATTTTGTCTGGTTATGGAAAAGAAATATTTTTCTTATGTGAAATGGAAGACAAGAGGTCTGTCAGAATTATTTCTGTAGCAAGCAAATTAATTGGAGTGTATACCTCTGTCTGTCCAGTAGATGTTGGATGGATTAGAACAGCAGATAAAGAAATTTTGAGTGCTTGTCTATAAAGTACAAAGAAATAGCTCTTGCTTTTAATTCTACTCTGTGGAGGGAACTATCCCTAGATAGATTTGTTTATATCCATTAGCGAGCAGTTGTGTATGTTTTCTGTCCTGTCTATATTTGAGTCATTGCAGTGGAGGTGGATGTCTCCAGTTTCTCTTCCACCTTCCTAACCTAGCCTGGCTGGAGCTTTAAGGATTATAAAGTCTTCTGTTTACTGATGGAAGGCTTCTTATCTTTTCTTGCAAACCTTAGAAAAGAGCCCAAGTGAAGAGTGAGGCTCAAAATAAACAAATCAGTGGCTTCTAAAACTTTTCAAAGCCTTGACTTCACGTGTGTTTAATCATAACAAGTTAAAAAATTAAGGATGATAGCAGTTTTTTTTGTGGGTGTTGTTGTTGCTGTACTCAAAGATAGCTGACAAACAGGACAGCTTCTAAGAGCTGTGTGTTCCCCCTGATTGTGATTAACTACTTAAGATAGTCACAACATCAGCATTTTGAAAGACGAGTAGCTATGTCGCTATTGAAATGAATGAAATATGGCAAATTAAATGATTGAAACAAAGTTCAGATATCCTACTGTGTGCTGCTGGAGTAACTTTTTATAGACTTGGTTGAATTTCTGTGGTCTACTCTATTTTATTTGTTCTTCAAGATGTTTTCATAAAGGAAATCAGCATCTTACACATGAAAGCCCACTTACCAGACCTTTACACTTTGATCTGAAGTCAAGCTCTGAAGTGAGAATTTTGCCTTAATAAATTGTCTTGGATGGAGTTCACACATTTCCATCTTATATGGAAATGGAAGAAGCTGTGTTGATGCCGGTGGAAGTGAATGCTTGTTGGATCTGCTGGAGAGATGGAGTGAGCACTGCTGGGTGCTATCCTCATTGCTTATTGCGTTTCTCTCTCACATCTGTCCATCTATCTGTGATTATTTTTACTGAAGGCGTTCTGTAAGTTAACCTGCTCTGTAGGGACAAATCCAGATTACTTACAGTGAAATGGATGTACTTGACATGGCTGACTAACCCCAAAGTGGTAAGTGTTAGAGACTACTCATAAATTTTTTTAAATGTTTTAAAGTGATTAGTATGAAGAGTGCTTGACAGCACTGCGAAGATGCGTAAAGCATATGTTATAAAAGTTGATCTCCTAAAACTCCCTTCAAAATATTGTGTTTCTTTCATCATTCAGTTCTTTCTGTTTAAAATGAGTAAATTGGCTGCAAGTAGAGTGACTTATGGAACCTCAGAGTTGCCTTTCTTTTACTGATGTTCATCTGTTTAGTTGCTGGTAGAGCAGAAAGATGATGTAGGTTTTTGTGTGTGTGTTTTTAAAACTCATTCACAGACAAAGATATGGTTTTTCTGCTCCTGGCATGGTGGTCTTTAGTGGTATTAGTTTTGTCCGAATGGCCTTGTTGAGAGCTCAGCCTTATTACTGATAGGGAGCTGCTTGTTATGTTAAACCTGAGATGACTGGTGTCCTTTATGTAGTGTATTGCAATGATCTATAGCTTGGCCTCGAGCCATGAGGAGCTAGGGATGGCAGCTCCCCACCTAGGAATCTGTTAATTGGTTTTAATCAGAGTTTTGCTTGTCCTGCACTTACTATAGTCATTATTGCAGAGGACTTGGCTCACCAGTAAATTGTCAAATGTCTCTTCCTTCATATTTATGTAACTTGATGCAAGCATGGAGTGGATGTTGGCTATGAGGTTTACTTCTGACATTGACTCAGCCTTGGGATCACTTTGATCAGTGGTTATACATGACAGCTTTGTTCTGACGGACTTGCCTTAAACTCCAGGAAGGTACTTGGTCTTCACATCTGGGCCGAGTTGTGGAGTTCTGGGTTTTGGTTCTTTCAGCTGCTATAAATGTGGGGAAGTAATCTGAAAGTGGTGAAAGCACTGGCTGTTATCACTTGTCATTGCAGAAGTAATGGGTAAATCACTTTGGACATTTTTGTGCGTATGCATATATTTTGCATCTGCTGTAAGGAGTGGTGGGATTGTGGAAAACTTGAGTTGGAAACTCTGATGAACAGTACCAAACGATGCTACTTTGGGTTCTTACCTCCAAATCATGCAGTATATATACTATATCATTTTGGTTAAACTTGAGTTATTAAAACTGGGAGTATAGCTAGCTAAGAGGGGTGTGATGTCACATCTGTTTTTTTGCGAGACACTTCTGATCTTATTGGTACTCATGTGTCACATTTGTTGCAGCAGGAGTGAATGAAATGCTTGTGATCTTAAATGATCCTAAATGATGAATGCTGATGTCTTCTGACTTACTGGTAAACATAAAACAGTGTAATCAGAATTTAGCAGTTCAGTAGAGGACTAGCTCATCTCTGATCTTCTCTCAAACATGGCTGGGAGTTGAGAAAGTATTTCTCTGCATGTCAGATCTCGTTATACAGGGTACTGTGTTGTCCACCTGACACTGCTGTTTCCAACTGGAAAGCATGCATGCAAACTGCCTGGCTATCTCTGTTCCGTCAGGTGCTTCCATATGCTCCTGACAGCTCCTGCTCACTGTGAGCTGTGGTCTCGTGAGCACCTACTGGGTCCAAGGGGGAGCAGTGTTTTCAGTCAGGTACAGGGAAAGTTCTGCTTTGAATAACTATATATAAACATGTAGGGAATGGAGTTAGTCTTTGCTGGTTTTATCAACCTCTTAAACTACAGTTAAATCAATTCCAGTATAATATTAGTGGTATCAGAAAACTGATGTGTATCAGACTTGTAAATCAGTTTTAGTTGTTGCACACTGCTTTACAGGACATGGCACATGCATTAACTGTTTTGGCTTCATGCATGTTTTAAGTTGTCCTGAGTCTCACAGGAAGGTGCTTCAGGTCAGAAGCACCTCTGATCCTTCGGAATAGCTGAAGGAGCAGATAATGAGGTGACAGTGTTTTCTTTCATAATTCTAATTTTCTATTCTCAACAGTTCAAGCTTAGTTTTTTTCCTTGTGTGACATATCAACAAAAACAGAAAAGACTTACAACTTTTATATAAAAGTGTGTACATATAACTAACTCCAGTATTCTACATGTATTTCTGAAATGTGCATCCTTGTTTCTTGGAGTGACAAAATGGGGTCTGAAATCTGCTTTTTCAATGAACAAATGTCAAGCCAAACTTACATTTTTTGTTTTTCAAGGCTCCAACCGAAACTGACTCTCGAATGCTCTGGTTAATGAATACAGGTGTGTTTGGACTGACAGTGAGTTTGGAAGAGAAAATGCCAGTGGAACCGAATACATGAAATTAGATTGTACTTGTCCAATAGTACATAAGTCTTTAGCTGAGGTGAAAGTACCTCTAGAAATTAACATAACTTCAGCATTTGCGATCTGACTGGTGTTTTTTATTCTAAGCAATTTATTGTAAACTTTCTATTTTAAGGATTGCTTTGTTTTACCCTAGGCTCTGACTTCTCTGTGCAAAGAAAATATCAGAAGGTTTTCATATGTGCTTTTTGATTCCTGCTGAGGTTATTAATGAGGAGCAGTAAAACTGCTGACTAACACTGCATACTGCTGGAGGTGTGAGGGCACTCGTGGAGCAAATTCAGCAACACCTCAGTTGAGCAGGAGTATTTGTAAGTTAAGCTCAGCTTTAATATTGGCCAATTCCTGCTACAAATGTGCTTCTTAGGAGAACACGGTAAGAAAACATCTTTATTCTGCTTCGTTAAGTGAAAAGGTAAAATTACAGTATCTCTTCAGAGGGAGAAACTTTGCAATAACATTACTGAAACAAAATATGCCCTTTCCATGGACATAGCTCACGCTGTGCTGGCCAAACAGTGAAATGATGTCATGTTTGCTTGTGTCCTTTTCTTGTGGTTGAAATGGAAGTGATTTGCCTGTCCAGAATGGCAGGGTACAGCACTGTGCGTGGAACTGGAGCTTTCCCAATGGCACCTGCTCTGGTACAGCTGCCATTTGAAGCCTGATACTGCATTGCAACTCATTTTTGTGGAGTTATTTGTCAGGGTGAAAACATGACTCATAATACCAACAATGGTAACTGACCAGACTAGGGCTGACTGTAGAGGTTCTTCTCTGTCCCTGTCTATTTGATGGTAGATGGGGACTTGTGAAGTCATCACGTTGGGGTTTTATATTCCTTCCTTCTTGGATGGCACATCCTGCAAAACAATCATCTGTTTTGCAGTAAGGACTCGCTCCTAATTCACTGGAGGCCATAATCCTGTTGCTGTGAATCCCAGGATATTTTCCTCTACGTCAGCAGCAGGAGAATCATCAGGAGCTTGAGAAGCAGTTTAGTGCTGCCTGTCTGAAGTACGTGGGCAGACTTCAGTCTGTTTGTGTCAGAATGAAGAATTCTCACATTGAAACCCTGTCTAAGTCCTTGGGAGAGTGCCTTTTGCCTGGGGATGGGACCTTATCTAACATCGGCCCATGCACCTTTCTGAGATACTGTGCTCTGGTTTGTTAATAGTAAAATATGTTTTTAAAAATATTCCACTGATTACACTGTGAAACCTTCAATCTCTGGCAGTCAGAGTATTATAATAATTCTTAGTAAGCACTGTTTGTTCAGGTACTTCAGCCTCATAAAATACAGTGTGTGTGCAATCAAAGGCAGTCCTGTTTTGTTTCTTTGTTTCCTGTGCTATTCTATCCATAAATTGTGTGTACTTTTGAGATATATTAAATTTCCTTAGAGGGCTAGTGATGGAGAGTTGTTGCAGGTTGTATAGATACTGAGGCTGGCTGGGTTCATAATTAGAGAAAGCATGGTGTCCAGTATAGCACAGGGTTTGGCTTTGTGCTGCCAGTGACATACTCTGCGTGGGCAGTTATGGTACAGTGAAACATTCCCACTTAGAATGTATTTATTTACTGAGACATGATACAGGTTTTCATATATAAGGAAATGTTGCTAGTGATGGAATGTCGTTGATTTCTGAGCTCTTATGTCCTGTTTTAATTAGCAATCTTAAACACAGCTTGTCTTAGGACTTAATGTCATATACATATTCACTGGGAGACCACTGTGATTATCTTCAAGTAGTGATCTTGATATAAATCTTGCTGGTATGTGCTTCTTGAATAGCTTGCAAGTGGGCTCCATTCAGAGTCAGGTAGGGCTGCAACACTCAGTTTTGAATTCTGTTCCTCAGTGCAGAAGGAAGTTCCAGTGGCTGCCTATGGCAGCCATACTAGTCAAGGGCTTCCACCTGAATTACACGGTGGTTGTGGGAGGATAGGTGCTACAACCACCTCCCTCTTGAAGCTGTAGAAGAGTCCACTGTGTAACCCGCGGTGATTTTGTTTGTCTGAAGACAGCTGTGATATTAAGACTTATTAAGATTAATAAAAAGGGATAGGGTATTGTGCTGAGAAATTTGCAGGTGTTTTAATAGGATGCTCAATCATAACTAAACTCTTCAGCTACAGTGGCAGATCTAGCTAGGCTCCTGTTGCTGGGAAATGCTGTGGAGCCCAGCAGCAGGCAACGCCCTGAGAAGCATCACACGTTCCTCTGCATGACACAAAACAAAAGATAACATGTGAAGACATAATTAACATTTGTGAGAAGAGTTGGATTTGTCTGGTTTAAGACAGACATTGGCTTCTAAGTAGCAGGGGCTGAGAATGGACTTCACTCAGGTGTTTTGTTCCGTTGCTGTTAATGGTAAGAGTTTTTCTTTGTCTTTGTCTAAAATCTTTATCTAAAACAGCCAGCCCTTCTTCCTGCTGGGGGAAAATTGAAAAAATTGAAAAACTGAAAGGAGTGTTTAAATACAGAAGGAGGAAAAAAATCCATCCTTCTCTCTTTTCTCTCTTCTCTTTGTTTTGTTTCAAGTTCTTCTGAAACCAGTTCTCTTGTTTTGGGGCCTGAAGTGTCTGAACATAAAATTACCGAAGAAAATAAGAATAGGAAAAGATTAAGCAGAGGGGGTGTTGGGTGGTAGGACTGGAAGACAGTGACATCCATTGGTAATAACAGTTGGGTCTGAGGAAATTATGTAAGTGTAGCATGGGGGGGGAAGGATATGTGCTGAAGTATTCTTAAAACACATGAGCAAATAAAATCCCATACCAGTCTGTGCACATTTAGCATTTTTGTGACTCTTTAAGTGCTTTTAATTCTGCAAGGTACACAGAAGTGTCGGGATGATGATCTGAGGTCTGCACATGAGCATTTGGGCATGAAGATGTTTGCTGATCTATTAACTGTGAATGGAAAAGCCTACCTTAGGATAACAGCTACCCTAAAAGCTGAACAGTTAGGTGAAGCCTGTGAATAACAAGTAGTCTTAGTTCAGCTTGTTGGTTCTGCTGCAAAACTTGTGGCTTATTTGCACTGTTTCTGTATATTCTTAGTGAGAGGAGGGAGCCAGCAGTTATGCTCTTGGATGAATTTTTCTTTAACCCTCTGCTTTTCCTTTGCATAATTTGAGTGTACTTTACTGTGAATTAGTGTGGCTGTTGCATCATTTTTTTCCCCCTCCTTAGCCTGAGGAGATTCGTAACACTGATTTGAAAAAGTTCCCATCATTTTTTTTTTTAATGGGGTTATTTGAACTAACCCAATACAGTAGCGTTGAAGCCCTGTCACGAGTAACAGCCAGAGGATCACAGTGAGCCAGGTGGTAAGCAATAATAATGAAAGCTCTTTTTATGATACCTTCTCAAGGCTACCCAGATTATCCCATCACTATCACGCCTGTCATATTTATCTTCTCTCATTTGATCAGTAGTGGGACACCTTACAAACGTTTGGCCTCAAAGCTCACTCACTATGTTTATTTCACTGTGTCTCTTTATCTTCATGTGAACAGTGAGAACTTGCGTTGATCAGTACTTCCTGTTGGATTCTGGAACAGGTAATTGTACCCTGGATTTGAAAGGGCGGGGGGGAAGCTTTTCTGAAAGCTGCAGGCCTGATTCATCACTATGCGGCTCACATTTGTGAGACTCAGATAAACCTGGAGAACAGTATTGATTGGTGACCCACATCCACTCTTGGTTTCTGAGTTTATTTTGGTTTTGCAGGGGATGAATCCCTGTAATGTCAGAAATCCATCTTAGGATTTTTGTGGTCAGAAAACATTACCGATAACATTTAGAGAAAGGAGGGGGGAGAAAAAAACCACTAGTGACAATCATGTGAGGCAACAGAATACATCAGTCAGGAGCATATGGGTGCTGTGAAGTTGGACCTGAAAACTGGCTTAGATCCTTCAAAGTGTTTGAGCGCTTTACTCCTCGTTGGGTACATGACTTACACTGAGATTGGATGCCCAGAGAGAAGCAAGATGCCTAAATACCCATGCTCCTTCAGTACTCTGAATGGAGTCAGTAGCCTCTAACTGTACCTTGCCTTGCTTCCTTGTGCCTTAAGATTTTTTTCTAACTTTAATTTTGAATTTTAGGTTTTCGCAATCTCATTAAGTCCATAAACAAAACCTAAAGGCAAAGCATTCCAACAACGGTTTTTTTTCCCTAACCAGATTTCCAACCACCAAGATCAAAGGCTCTGCAGTCTTAACTAAACAGGAGAAGATACCAGAGTCAATGTCTCCTCCAGGTACAGGTGCTAAGAACCTTTTGATTTATTCCTTCTTATTGGAAGTTGATATTTGTTGGTAATGCTAAATCCTTCATGTTGACTGCTTGCTATCATAGCACAGGTGTAAAATGGGAATTAGGAGGACAAAAACGCATCATAAGCATTATTAAAATAAATCCTAGTTTTAGCAATTGAGTATTTCTATTTGCCTATCTTAACATTGTTTGTAGAAGTAATAGGGCAGAAAGATTCTTTATCTCTGTGCTGTAAGTTGAAGTCTGCTGATAAAATAGTTGGGTAGACTGCCTGACAGCGCGGAAGCAACTGATCAGACTTTCAGAGTCGTGGATCTCAGAGTTCTGTCCTCAAGCACTTCATCATGGTGTTGATGATCTTGTTCTGTTGCTCACAAGGCTGCGGTTGAATCTAGTGGTAGACTGAAGGAATACTGCAGTGGTACTTGGGGAAGTGTATAAGCGATGTAGCTCAATAGGACTTGCTTTATCCTCTTTCATTATTACTCTCCACTAACCTAAATTAAACAGGGCCTTGTACTTATGAGTCAAGTCAATGCTTATCAACTACCACCTGGAAATGTGTACTGTAAGCACTGAAGCTGGGAAGCAGTTACTTGGACAACATACCCTATTCCAGCACTGTTTCCTGGTGGTGTTTTAGTTTTAATATTTTTGACGAAAAAAGTCGGGATTATTCTAATAGGAGCTTGAAATAGGTGTTTGAATGATATTACTATAGAATATTTGAATGAGAAATAGGTTCTGTTTTGCTTTGAGTGCTAAGTAACTTTTGAATTTACCACTATAAAATCTATACTTCTAATGTAGTAGACCATGGCTCTGTCTGTTTTGTTCGGAGATGCACTTAGCAGATGTATTTTTTTCAGTAAATTCATGTTAGTTGCCTGTCCTGCATGTTAAGACCTAATGTGAGGTTCTGGATATTTGTTGTCTTAGCTACAAGAGAAACAAGGTGTTGACCAGATGCAGTCAGGCACCCTGTTCTCAGATTTAATGTTTTTGAGTGCTTAATTGTCCCTGAGTTTTGTTAAATATTAATTGATTTGTTCTTTCAGTGCTGTTCAGAATTTCATCATGATGCAATAGGCTCTTGAAACTCAGGGGAGAGAGAGGGTTTCCAATAGAAGATGAAAGTGATTATACTTTCTCTGCCTGGAATGAGAAGTTTGGATAGCACTTGTTTCCTGATAATTAGGAAATGCTGTTTCCCTGGAAACCAGGAGCATCTTAATTTTAACCACTCTGTTCTCAGAGTGCCTGTATTTTCACCCATTGTTGTAGTTGTTTTATTGTGCCTCAGTGTGAGTGGTTGTGCTTTTTTTTTGGGTCCAGTCTTGTTCAACATCTTCATCAATGACCTTGATGAGGGGATAGTGGCCAC
>VXAB01003905.1:0-25259 GCA_013399175.1 Odontophorus gujanensis
ATAAAACCATGACAACATTTTTCATCTGAAAATAATATTTTACTTCAGGCCATGCTTTTTAACTGATGACAACATCTATATCAGAGGAACTGACTTGCAAAGGTAGGCTGAAGGACTTGAAGAGGTAAAATAAAACAAAACAAAAGAGAAATCCAAAATAGTGATAATTTATCTACTGATATTTTGCACCTTCTCTCATGGCATGAAATATATAAACTAACTACAGTGTTTATCAGTAAAACATCCAGGAATCCAGAGCTACGTCTCATAATTCTGTATTTTGGCAGAATAAAAATCTACTTTTTGCTCTTGCACGGTATTTAACGAGTTAAAACTGCAATTCACCCTGTTCCCAGTAGGTGGCTTTCAAGTGAAGGGTACTTCACTGTTTCATGACTGTGGGATCGTTAACAATGAGAATTGAGTCTTAACAGAATTTAAATGTAATGAGCAATACACATACCAATTATCGTTAGCTTGTGTTGGTAAATATTCATAGGCTGGAAACACCTCTCAGATTTCTGTGATACCAGTAGTATTCATACTTTTTATTGTACTACATAATATAAGTTCCTTTCTTTTTTTTTCTAGCCTTTTAAAATGTAAATCTTTTTTGTTGCTAACCAACTCCCTCTCTTCTGAAAGGGAATACTGTACTACAGTAGCATATTTACACCAGATTGTGTTAAGTGCGTGTCCCACTGACTGGATTCAGACTAAAACGTATTGCAGACTACCTGTAAATATTCAGACATATCTAAACCATATGGCGAGAATAATGTGGATGTCTCAAAAGACAATATTAACACAAGTCATAGATTAGAGTAGTTTGTAGCAGCATTGTTCTGGTTAAGCCAACTTAAGCTGGAAGGGGTAGAACATAAACTTCTTATGCCACTTTAATTCTTGACAAAAGAAGAAAACAGTCACAGGAACATAACTGATTGGTGAGACATGCATCTGGAATTAGAGAAAAATAAACTGTAGTGAAGCAGAAACTATCAGTGTAGGAGAGATGAGCCAAGACACACCACAACTTTCTTTGAAGTAGCTAGTGATGCTTTAGCTCAGTTGGGACTGTCACATTCTCTCAAGTATCATCCCATGGTCAGATATCTTCAGGGTATCTTTACAATATTCATATGCTGAGCACTGACCAAATTTGACTTCTCTCTAGGGCAGTTAGAGCCCTCCAGCATTTTGTTCAACCTGCTAGCCCTACAAACTCATCTGCTCAACATCCTCCTGCACCCAGTATTGCTTACTTTGTTGCTACCCTGGACCTCCTCACAGAACTTTGTAGGTTTTGTGCTGGGTCCATGTCAAATGAAAGCTATAGTAGCAGTAAATAGAACCTGTATAATTTTACTTGTAGGGTTTATCTCCCTGCTATCTAGTTTAATAGCTTCTGTTGAATGAGGCCTGTGGCAAGTTAGTTGAATCTGAATCTTTGTAAATTGTAGGTGGACTTAATGCTATGTAATTAAATTGGCTTTGTTATTATTATACTAAAAAAGACTACAACCATGTCCCTCCAAAACCTCTTCATTTATAATACCTAAAGGTTTTCTGACCCTCTCTATTTGAGAATGTAATGAAATTAATAATAGGTGAAGGAAGAATTATTTTGGAATACTGTTCAAAACCAACAAGCTTGATTCTACCAAGTATATTTCATACTTTATTTTTGATTCAGTTTTCAGTTTACGTATCTGATTAGGTAAAAAAAAGCTCTTTTATAGTTGTGTCTACCATTATTTACTTGCATCAAATGTCTTCCTTTAGGAAAGAGCTAGGGAAAGAAAAGCTGATGAATGGGAAAACAAGTAGTTTAAGAACAAAAGGTAGGAGAATAATACCTCTCTGAGCAGCAAGAGAGGCAAAAAGGAGTAAAAATATGGTAAGGAAACTATGGAGAATGAGAGGCGTAAAAAGTAAAGCATCTCTTGTTTGGAGATACTGCGTACGTCCTCCAGCTGCAGAAAGTGAAACAAGATGTTAATAGCATAGCTGAAGATTAAGGTAGGGCTTGAAGACAATTGGAACACATGGAATCAATTGCCGAGCCACCACAGTTAAACTGTATTTGGTTCTGCAGCTAGAAATTACACCATTGCTCCAAATACATTCCATGGCACATAGCTTAGAGCAACAATTATGCTAAGGGACAATGGGTGATACACAAATCCAGTCAGCTAACTGGGGTGGAGTAAAATACAATAAAGTACGCTACCATTATTCTGTGGATGGGAACTCCAAAGTCCTAATAGTAGCATTTCAGTAACAGTAAATGAATCACAATAGTGATTTGTTTTTACGCGGTCTTTCTCCAACACTGCCTGGGTGTTTTCAGAGAAAGTGCAAACAAATAAAGAACAAAATAATCAAATAGCCAGAGTGGGGAAATATCAATTTCTGGAGATCCTTTCTCCACATTCCTTTTAGAAGTATTGTCTTTTAAAATATGAAACATGGGACATAACCTCTCTTTCAAAACTTTTTAATGGTTAGTCTGTGTAAGATTCCCAAGAATATCAAGAGTTGTAAGTGCCTAGTCCTTCTTTGAATCTTGGTAAGGTCTTGACATCAGTGACATCCTGTGGTATTGAGTTCCATAATCTAATTATGTGTTGCATTAAAAAGTATGTCCTTTTATCACATTTGGAGCTGCTGCTTTTCACTTTCACTTAGTGTCCTTTTGTTCTTGAATTATGAGATGCAGGACTACTGAAGCTCCTGATCTATTTTCTCTGCCACTTACCATTTTTATACTTTCATCATATCCCTTCTTATTCATCTTTTTTCTAAGGTTAACAATTCAATTTTTTTTTTCAGTCTTTTCATATGAAGGCCCCTCTGTATGCCTAATTATCGCAATCACTCTTCTCTGAATACCTTCTAATTCAGTAATATCCTTTTTGTGATGGGGTGACCAGTACTTCACACTATTCCTGAGGAGGGAAAATTATTGATTCAGATAATGACATTATATTTTCTTTCCTATTCCCAGTTCATTTCTTATGCATCTTAGCATTTTACTTGCTTTTTTGACTGCACATCAAACAGAGTCATTCATTGAACAGTCTGTAGTGGGGCCCAGGTGTTTTTTCTAAGTTCGAGCTATTAATTGAGATGTCAGGTGAAGTGAATGATTTGTTGCACTTTTTCTTACCAATATGCTTTACTTTGCATTTAAATGAATGATTTTCACTTCTTTTAAGGTTGCCTATCCATCTAGCTTGGTCAGTTTTACCTGAAGTTTCTTGTCTTCTTCAGACTTGCTTACCAGATTTTTATTTATTTATTTAGTGATATTTGCCATTTTTGCCTCATTACAGATAATTGATTTTTCCTTTCACATTAGTACATTTTGAACACCTGATCCTTGTATGACCCATGAAGCAGCCTGCCGTTAATTTTTTGTGCTGTGATGAAGACTGTCAATATATGTGTTTTTGGTTTTTCTTTTGTTTCCAATCTTTGAGAAAATTTCTGCTTCATTTTTCGTCCTATCTCAGAATAATTTAATCTCTGATTGAGACAGAGAAGGAGTTAGTCTCTTGACAGAAGTCTTGTTCTTTCCACATTTATTCATTGAATCTAACAAGGTTAAAGACTGGTTACCTTCACAATTAAAGCTAAATGTTCTTGAGTTAGCTATGCTCTTTTTGGCCAAAAGTACAGAAATTTAGGATGGGGAATAGAAAAGTAGTTAGTATGCTAGACAGATGCATGCAAAATTTAGATGGGAGCAAGCTTTTAACATAGCAGTTCTTAACCTTGTCTCGGTGATAATCCTAGCAAACAGGAATGTAATCAGTCTAAATAGGCAAGGGTATAAAGCTTACAGAAAATAAAAAGGAAACTCCAAGGTAAAGCTCTATGCAGCTGTTACTTTTCCAGAATTTATTCCAAAATCTGATATAAACCAAGGTATTTTCAGATTTCTAATCCCCAGAGTTCTTGTGGAAAAGGGGAAAGGCAAACCTATTTTTAGGCTTTATATGTCCTAACATCCCCTAGGCCTGCTTATTTCCTGGTATCTCTCTCTCTTTCTCTCAAGCGTTCCCCATCCTCTCCCTGAGAGAGTCAATGTCTGCTTCATCAACCCTGGCTGCCTACTGCATGCAACAGACTTCACCACCTTTCTTCACAAAGAAGATTGCTTGTACAGAAGAAGGCTTCTCAGATGCTCTGGACACCTTGCACAGATGCATGCCACTGCCTTGAATTCAGAAAAAGAGATCCTGAACATATTGGTGGAAATGTGGTCAGTCACTTGCAACTCAGACCTTACCTGCTTGGTAAAGGACATAAGGACAATTAGAACTTTTTGCAATATTTCCAGAGCTTTATCTGAAGGAAATGAAGTATTTTCCATACAATAGTCTGCCCAGCCCTAAAACAAACTATTTTGGGTGGAATGGACATTGAGAACAGGTATCATATCTCTATTTTCTGAATAAGCTTATTCAAATGTTAGCAACATCTCTACAGCTAGTACTGGAGTTTAATGAGATTTTAAGATAGAATATGGATTATGATCTATGGCTATCAGTGGACCAATTATACATACATATATATGTGTAAATTCGTTGTTGTCGAGCAAGCTCTTTTGATACAGTCACATGTAAGATACTGAATTATGACAGTGTAACAGTAAAGAATAACCACTTTGACAATTATTCTTCTGTACAGCAACTAAAAAAAAATCCGTATAATATAACACAATCAGAAATATAATTATTATTTTTTATTTGAAGAATAAGAATAGAAACATAATGGTGCTCTTCACTTAATTTTTAGAAGATTCTAAAATACCACAGTGTTTGTGCAGCATAAGAAACTAATAGAGATAGAACATAAATTGCACAGTCATACCTATTAATGAACGTAATATTATATTAATGATCAAATATAAGAAATTGCACTGTGTACTATTTAGTTTGTTTAGGGAAAAAATATGTATCAAATATATGAGCTCACTGCAATGAACAAATAAAAACTCAATGCTTTTCACAATATACTTGCAAAATAAACATCAACTTAATAAAAGTTTATGTCTTTACAGTTTACCATGAGAAAATGACTTAGTGTTAAATGATTGAATGATGAGTTTTGAAGAAGCAATGCATATGGAAAACAGTGTGGATACTGTGCCTATTGCTGGTTTTATACTGAAAATATCCATACTTTGCATTTGCTTTGGACTAATATAACACCTGAAATGTGTGTGTATTCAGGTACTGTTAAGAGATTAATGTGTGCCTTTCTAATGGTACGTCACCATATGGGAGAATATCACAGATGTTTTTCAACATCAGTAGGATGATGTCACTCATTAAATGGAGCCTGTATCCCACTATTTTTGTTGTAAGCCCAGATAAAATATATAAATAAATAAGCATTAAGACTGTAACTGAAATAAATCCATATCCTTATAGTATTCTATTGCAGAGTTTATGCATTTTTCTCAGGATTTTTTTTTTCTTTTATTCTGTAAAACGTCAGTAAAATAAAATGAACATAGTAAAGATTTATCAGTGCTTTTCTGTCAGGCTTCTTGATTTTCTTCTGTCCTTCGAAGGATGCATATTGCTCTGTGCTCCTCAAACCTCAATAGGATAATGAAACTCATGAGAGAGCTGCATTTTTCCAGTGTAGTTTTATTGCCCTCCTTTCCCTCCCTCCATCTTGTTAGTGTCTAGTAATGACTTACTTCTTGAAAGTGGTGCCAATATTTATTTAATGTGCAAAATATTAAATGAAGCAACACAGTGTAAATAAGCTTTGAAGGATTACACTGGCTAGCACACCTATGTGTTTAGTAGGTTCTGTTTCATATCCTTAAATCTGTGAAAAGAAACACGTTAGCTTCAGTTCATGGGAGTTCATATAAGTATTTGGAGCAGGCTTGAGTGGTATTTTTAGTAGTTTTTCATTTCAAAAACTTATGATTTTATTGTTTTGTTTTGTTTTGTTTTAGCAAACAAGTAGAATTAGGAGATGTAAAAAATTAACCCTTCTGAATTTTAGATGAATTGTTATCCTTTTTTTCTGAAATTCACAACTGTAAAAAGTTTCTGAGTAAGTTTCTTGCTTCAGTATCCTGCACTTAATCCAGAGCTGGGACAACATATTGTTACTGCACTTACTGGTGATTTTCCCCACGTATACTATCATAGACAGTGTTTAGGGTGCATCTTAATAGAATTTAATTGCCTTATCACTTAACAGCAGTGGTGACTGTCATATCTTCAGTCTCCAATTTGTTTTTCATTCTTCATGTATTTTTGCTTAATTTCAGTTCTCATTTTGAACAACAAAATTAGACTGGCCTTTAACTTCTAGTTTTCATTTCATATTGCACATGGCAGAGGTTCAACACAATGCTATTCTTGCACTGTTAACATAGGGCTACAGAGGGAAAAAATAGCCTGAAATATGAATATATGTAATATTTTGTACTGACATTTTCCTTAAAATGTAAAACTGCACCTGATCAAGTAATTTCTATAACTTCAAAGGTATATGCATATGCAAGCTACTGAAAATTCTTGTCAGAGAATTATTTTAAGAAAGTAAATTAGAAAGGTAGTTCCTGACCAGATATGTGATAGTAGTAATACTATCAATATTGCATGATGGCTTACTATTGATAATATGTATTGATGACATATTACTATTGATGATATATATTGATATTATATGGCAATATATTATTTCTCAGTTAAAAGAAAAAAATAACAGTAGTTAACTTGCAAGGGAAACATTCTAATCTTGTGTCTAAGTGTAAAATAAAATTTTAATGAAGCAATAATTTGCACACAAACATCTGTAAATTGGCTTGAAAATCTCAGATTGAGTTATTTTTGAAGTGCGTCCATAACATTAACTGAGAAACATGAGATTTAAAAGAGGGTATATTATATAACATCTTTCCACCTCCCAGGAGCTGATAAATCCAAATAAGTAGCCTATAATGACTGATAGTCTGCATGTCTTCAGATAGATTTGTTTAAAAAACTATTCTTTTTACTCAAAACCTGCTTCAAGATACATTGCCTCTTTCCTTCTCCTAGTGGTTCAAGCTAAGTGTTCGCTTTATAGTAATTAGTGTGGTAAAAACTGATATTTGATTAGGAACAAAAAATAATATTATTTTTATTAAAATTGATTTTATTTGTTTTACAAGTAGAAATTAATAATCATTGCTAGATGTACATTTCTTCTAAGCTCAAACAACCTTGGCAGCAATACCTTATTCCTTTAAAAATCTTTACAGGATATTATATTCTCTATGAGTTTGCCAACATGACTTCTCTTAATGGAACTCCAAGATAATGTAATGTTATGATATAATCCCATCATATAATCCCACTGTTAATACAAAGCATTACGCATTTTCATGCAGCTGACAGTCCATACTGAACTATTCATTCTTTTCATTTTGCCTGTTTAAATTTTCTGTATATTACTTGTGTGAATTTGCAACTGAGAAAAAAAGAAATGTCTTCCTTTTCTGCCTCTCATCATGTTATCACATTTAACATTCTTTAACTAATTAAAATGATACTTGATACATATACTGACCAAGTCTTTTCTTATGGCTTTTTTGGAAGGCAGACTTTCAGAAGCTGACCTTGTATGACTTGCTATTTTGAATGGCTTGCAACTCTCAATATGCTGAATTAGTTGTGGAAACAGATAGTTTTAACGTTAAATCCTGGTAGTAAAGGAACTTGAAGTCTTAGATAACTTAATCTGTGAGATAATAAACTCAACAAAATCAACAATATACTAGGAAATCATTCAGACATAGAGCAAGCCTTTCTGTGAAACTAAAAAAAAATAAAGTATACAATGGTACCCTTATTTTTTCTTTGTTTTAGGACTTACCAAAGTAATTGTCAGTCAAAAATCTGTGTTGAGCCAATCAGGAATCCAGTATTAAGCAAATGGATGATATTTGTCCCCTTGGTAACAGTTGTGTTTAGCACAACATGAAATGTATTGCTCTAGTCATGGCTCTAATTGGCATTTTAGTTGACAGTCAGAAGAAAGGTCACTGCATGGCTAGGCATGGGACCGATGTTCTGTATTGCTCACAGATACAGCCTTGTGGGCTGAATGTTGCTATTTATTGAAAGATACACTTTTTAGCAAATTTCTATGGGTAAACATGCATTTATTTTTTCTTTTCCTTTTTTTTTTTTTTCCTTTAAGCTTGTTTTTTTGCTACAGGCAGTGTGCTTGTTGTGTTAAGTCTAGGGGAGAGAAAGTGAAATGGAGGTGCTAAGATAGTGGAAAAAAAATATCTGGAACCTGAACATTTAATAAATTCAATCACTGTTGACAGGAAATGTTTTACTCAAGTATAGGAAGGAATGCAAGGAAGTATTAGCATTACCTAGACTGAGATACTGTGGGTATTTGAAAAAAAAAAAAAAAGATATTAGAACACCTACGTTTAAAAATGTCTATTCCATATGTAGTCAAATTCTACGAGGCAGGCACTCCTAGAGGGTGATTCAGAGCCCTAAATTAGTTGACTAAAGTTAGACAGTGTGAATGCCTCCCACAGTACCAATATGTTGCAGAGGGACAGAAAGGAGGGAAGTGAAGGGAGAGGAACACAGAGTGATAAAAACTGTAAATGAAATAACTCTAGAGCAAAGTTTAGAATCTGCCTGAAATAAGTGGAGGGGTTTTATTTGTTTGTATTTGTTAAAAGGAAGATCAGTAACTTTGACATACCACATACTCCAAACCTAGTAGCTTCTTCATAGGTTACAAAACAATAGCCAAAAGTATACCACCTTCAACTGTGAATTTCTATACATGCTTTTATTACATCCGTACTAGAACTGTTCCCTGAGTCCCAGTCCATACATACATATATAAATAATTACTGCTCGAGAAGTCTTATAAGATAACTAAAAATCATAAGAGAAGAATAAGAAGGCAAACAAAATAAAGAAAAATGAAATGACCTGCCCAAAGTCATCAAGGGTAATAACTCTTTCTTAGTATATCAGGAGTTTTAAGCTATAATTCCCATGATTTGCACGTGCGAAAGCATTTCTAATACACACATCTTTAGAGAATTCATTTGTTTAAAAGAGCTTTGCCTTTAGTAAAAGAGCAAATATTTATACCCACAAGTAATGGCACCACAGTGAACAATCTAATTTGTATTCATGATTGGATAGAGCTCTTGAAAAGGTAGTCCTTTCAGAGTATTTATGACTCTTCTATTCTTGATTAAAATAATTCATTTGGTTTGTAGGCACCATTTTAAAGAGAATTAAAATATTCTGTGTTCATCTGCCTGTAAATTATTAGCTCATTAGTCACTGTAAAAGTGGATGGCAAATCTTAATCTTTCATCCTCAAAACCAAAGGTTACTAAGGATAGATGTTGTACGTGTCATAGACTTGCAATTTTTTAATTTGTGTTTAACATCTATTCAGAATTCTTCCTGATATTTAATAGGAGTGCCAAGGAGCTTTCTGGCATGCGTGGACTTACATGAACACACAGAGTAATACTTTGTATTTATTCATTTACCTTCCTACCATCTGTTATCTCACATTATACAAAATTAAAAAAAAAATAATGATAAAAATACATGTAACCATCTATTGTGATTCCTATATCTCTAAGCAATTTTCCATTAGATTACCAACATCATCATCATTGTGCACCTTATTAAAAATATTGTGGATTAGGGAGACAAACACTGAGGTGAAATGGGATGCAAAATAAAATTCTTCCATTAGAATTGGTGGGGACATCATAAATGATTTGCTTTAATGGACGTTCACTTTCTTGATTCACTGTAATATGGCTCAGTTTAGAAAGCTTGGAATGTTCATATCTTTATTGTTTGTTAAAACTAATGTGTGAGTCATAGGTCATAATTTCAGTATTTCCCACTTGTGAATTGAATCACAGAACCATAAAATGGTTTGGATTGGAAGGGACCTTAAAGATCATCTAGTTCGAACTCTCCTGCCATGGACACCTTCCACTACACAAGACTGTGCAAATCCTCATGCAACCTGGCCTTGAACACTTCCAGGGTAGATATCAATCTGTGTCCAGTGATTACTTTTGAAGATGTGTACTATATTGGAATAAAGCAATGTATTCTTGAATTTTCTAAATTGCATGATAATTTGGTCTTAGGCCAATTGTTGTAGACATTGTGGTACTGTATATATTATACTGTGGATAAAATTGAGCTTCCTATGACATTATAACTCCTTTGGACTTTACTGGACAGAAGACTTCATCTGGATGCCTCTTAACTAGGAGGAAAAAGGAAATTTCAGCTTGCATTCATTTCTTGCATTTGGAAACAGGCAAAGAAAATATTAGGCAAATTATCTTTTGCCTGAAAGTACTGAAATAAATTTATATGGACGCTTCTCTTGTTCAACAAGAAGAATTGATCTTTTGGGTTGCAACAGAAAGGGCGCAGGCTACACGTGATATCTGATTGCTATAGTTTTCTTTAGACAGGCTCATAAATTTTGCTTCTAAAACAGAGAAAATGAAGTAGCACATTACAGTGTTGCACATTTAGCAAAGTGAACTTGGTAACTATTACCTTTTTTTTTTATGGTTCTAGGAAAAAGAAAGGCTAACTGCTAAAGCAGTAGAGGATTAAGATTTACTTATTTTAACTTTTCTGAGTAAGTTTACAGTCCTTCCCTGGCCTAATTTCTGTATGTACTTTGTCATTTTAATGGAGAGAGTATTCAGATACATTAGGGCACATTGGATTGAGAGTGTATTCTTGGGTAATAACTGCAAAAATAGGTCATTGTTTTCTTTTCTTCTGGAGTAAACAGATAAGCCCTTTCAATTCAGGTTTCTTTTTGCTCTCAAGCAGGATCTATGAATATATCTGTGTTACTGGACATAATAGCCCTGCAAACTTCCAAGTCAGTGATCACAATCCCAAAAGGATCCAAATTCCATGTTTTGGCAATAGGAGCACATCTGCCATATCCTCTTCTTAGAGTCCTGCCAGTTCTGGAAAGAAAAACCAGAACATACAGACTTGGGCATTAGATGCAGTCATGTTCCAAGAGGGTAAGTTTAGATGCAGCTGGAGCATATTGAGCCACATATACTGTGTGTGGTTTTCTGCTTTCTCATAATATGCGTAATAAGCATATTTATATACTTGCCTATGTAGAGACTAACTTAGAAGTCTCATCATTTTTATATGCCTGAGTAACAAAACAATTGTACCTCAAAATGAAGACAATATGCAGTATTTTCTTAAAAAATACCAAAACAGCTGGTTTCTCTTTGTAGCTTAATCAAGCTTAAAGAATTTGGTTTAAATAAAAAAAACCTGCTGCTAAAGCTGAATCTATCATCCTTCACTCCACCAAAGAAATGTGATTTGGTAATCAAGTAGAGAGAAGAAAACCCCTTGTGAAATGAAAGCAACCGTTGTAAAAAAAAAGTTTCACCTGTTACCAAAGTAATTAAAAACTAAACTTGAAGATACTATTAATCTAATTTATTGAACCTTGTGTATTCATCATATAGAATATGCACTGCTCAATAGCTTCAAAATGTTTGGATCAACTTATGTTCTGATTTCCAGTGCTGTACCCTTAGGGAAACACCACTAATATCAAAAAGCATTAGTCACACAGAATAAAAGAGAAAAAAATAATATTTTATATACTTTTTCCTCACTTTCTGAATACAAGACTAAATATCCCATATAAATATGCAATTTCTATTATAAAATGTGTCCTCTCATCTGAGATTATTCTGTATTTCCTCAGGTCATCAAAAAAATATAGAATTAAATATATATAGATGAATAAAATGTTTTGCCTTTGTCATTCTTATGGGTAGAAATTTCATTTCACTGCTTATGTTTCCATGCAACCCTAATGTCTAAATGGGATAACATTTCATTATTTGATGAATAAAGTCCTTCTAATTTCCTCCCACATCAGCTTGAAACTTGTAAATGGGGTGGCAGGTGTTACATAGTTAGACTGAGGATTTCATACTCTTAGAACTTCAGCACAATTGCGTGCTTTGTTTTATGTGCTTTCTTTTAGATTGTTTACACGCTGGGAATTTGTTTCCTGACTTCCTGAAAAAAAAAAAAGTCAGTTTCAGCGGAAGTTTCAGGATCCTCTTCCCTTTTGCCATATGGTTTAAACATTCTTGGGCATTCAGAATGATGACAGCTGCATGAATTCCAGAAGCACAGACTGCAAGAGAAGTTTTTAGTGCATCTCATTGCTCTCTGGTTTTGCACGTTGCTTATCCAAACCTGTTGTTCATACGATGGCTAACAGTGTAACGTGTGGCAATGCGAGAAGGATAACTGTTGAACAGTAACATTCTAGAGTTCTGGAAAAAAATGTGCTATTTATTTTTTTTATCCACTGGTGGGGGAAGGGGAATTTTCTGGCAGTTTTAACAATGTCATTTACAATCGTTTAATTTATGATGGTGGAAATATATAGAGCAGCTTGATTGAGTTGTAGTGTTGAGCTGTACTGCCTTATGTAAGCCAAATGTTTTTTGAAATAGAACTGCTTGTGGAAATCTTACAGTGTCACTGAAGCGATACAGAAGGGCAGGGCATATCAATTTTGACTTAGGAACTTGTAACCATTTTTCCTAGCCAAATTATGTACAGCAGTTCTGTAAGGAAACACAAGAGAAGGTGCAGTAGATACTGTAGTAAAATGAGAGAATATATCTTCTGCCTGCCTGCCTTTTGTTTTCAAAGCCTAGCCTTAAAAAATTAAAGGACAGAAGAAAAATAAATTATTAATAGTACCCATGAAATTTTAAAGATACAAACATATCCTGAAATATAGTAGCAGGAGGGTGATAAACCCACACCCTTTTTTTTTTAAGTAGTGGACACATTCATGCAACAGCACTCAAGCACAGCATCTTACTGCAGGTGCTTTTCCCATTTTGGGAGTTCACTGCCCTTGTTTTGTTAGCCTCAGCATTTTGAAAGTGTTGGCTCGCCTGCAGTGCTTGCAAATATATCACTGTCCATGCTGCCTTTGCTTTTTGTATTTACTGGTGTCTTTTGCTTCAGGGTTTCTGATGCCCTTGAGAAGCTGTGACCATTTTTTACATCTGAAAGAGTGCCAATTCATTTATTAAGACAGAGTCTGTGAGGCCTGGATAAATTTATTCTATCTAACATTTAATAAAACATTAAATTAAAAATGTGACTTATGCTGTGACATGCTTAACATTACCCTTCCAAGGTTTATATTTGAGAGTTGCAGGGCCCCACTCTCTAGAAGGCAACATGCTATCAATCTGGCTGTGAGGTGACAAGGCCACTGGTGTTTTCCTGTGGTGGTTGTTTAATAATTAATTTTTCACTGCTAGTATGTTCAATAAATAGATTGTAACATTTAAGACTAGTTTAATAGGTTTATAAGTTCCTTATAAATTATAATAATGATAAGATTTAATAAGAGAATAATAAATTTGTTCAGAGATCTTAAGATCAATCAAGCAAATAGGACTAAACTATGGTTGTTTGTTTTTTTTTTTTGGGGGGGGGTTGGTTGTTTTTTTTGCTTGTTTATTTTTTAACTATAAATGTACACACCTTATGTGTATAAGCCTATCCATCTGGTGAACTGTAGAATTTCTTAGTGTTACACTTGTCATATTAATGTAAGTCCTTAATCTGAGAAAGGTGCAGGCATATAAAGTGATGCATTAAATCAATATTATGTTGCAGATGATGTCTCTAAAGAGGTTGCCATTTATGAAGGGGAATGCAATAATAGAAATAATAAAAAGAAATTGCATTTTGATCTTTCCACATGTTACTGTAATGATGCTCACCCGTTTTAAAAAACATACAGCAATCCTTGTAAAGGCAACCCCTTGAACAGCACAGAGCTTTGTCACATACTTAAAATGCAAAGCTAAAAAAAAAAAGTCCAGATGGGAAAGTCTTGTCAATTGCTATTAGGATTCAGGAGAATCAGCCCTACAAAGAGGGAGTCTGTTGCTTAACAGGCATTTGCTTGGCATTTAAAATAGATGGTTGTGATCTCGTTAGAGTTCTTGATAGTCAGGGATAACCTTGTTAAGAAAGTTAATAAAAGAGGAAGGTACATTTGGTTTGTATTCTTGCCTTATGTCTCGTTCAAGGTCTCATTTTCCACTTCTTTTCAAACTTCTCCATATAATCACTTGAACTGGTGCAAACAAGGTGATTTTGTGGCTTCATAGCCATTTCTACAATTCTTTATTACTGCACACACAGTACACTGGAAAGAGATTCAGAGCACTGTTATTCATTCTTGGCTCTGCAACTATTGTACTAAGCATACATTCACTCCACTATTTGCCCATTTTCTACATCCGTAAAATATAAATCAACCTAATGACCTTAGTAAAATGTTTGGATTAAAAACACCAGATAATAGTATATTATATGAAATGCAAAGCAGTAGAAAATTGGGGCATTCATTTTTCTAGAACTTTAGCATTTGACTTAAGAGTTTGTAATAGTTATTATTTTTTTTTTTTAATGTAAGCCTGTTGAGACAGAATCGAGCAAAAGCTCTGTGATACATCCTGAAATGCAGGGAGGAAAAAATGCATTTCTATTATTCTCTGGATTTTAAAGAAGTCCCTGGGAAAGACTATGTACCTATGTACTATGAATCAGTCCCTGGTAACCTATACTGCATGGGATGTGTCAATGCATTTCTTAAGCCTCCCTAATTTCTGTCATAAACCAAGGCTACTGCTTCTCAAGCTTGCAGGCAAGGAGAAGACAGTGAGTTAGCAAGTAGTCATTGCTCAGGCAGTAGTTAGCTGTAGCTGCTTCTATTTATCTGCTGAACAACTTCCAGAAAGATTATTTTCAGGGTACCTACATGTAGGTGGAGAAAAGAAGTGAAAAGCTTGGGAAATTTGGCTTTTGTGGTTATCACAGATTGAAAGATATGCAGGTGGAAAATTATGTTGCACAGTTACTGAGTAGAAATAGAGTGGGAGGATATTGTAGCAAATGTAAGAGAAAAAATTGGGGCTTGGGGGTTTCATAAGATGATAAAAGAGGTGAAGGACCGATAAACTTCTCCGTTGCTGGCGGAGTGTGCTTTGGTTTGGGAAGACTTTATATATTGAATACAAGTACTATCCATCAATAACAGGTGCTATCCTGTTTCTGGTGTTGGCAGAAGCCGATTAATACTGTCAGTAATGATATTTATACTGACAAAAATAGGTGTTTCATTGTGGTAAGCTGATCCGGTGCTGCAAAGTGTATTTATCATGCTGCACACCATCAGTGGTCTTATCAGGACACTTATTGCAATGTTTGTGATTTCCAAATTTGGACGCAAAATAACTGCTAATCCTGTGGTAAGAGATCATTGCCGATCCATTTCAACAAGTAGCATGTGCCACTCAGGGGCACAGTAGTTACTACTCAGTAGCAGACAGTGATCTTTTTCTCCCAGTGGTGACAGGTTATCTCTGAGAAGCAAGCAGCAGAGAATGCAAATTGCAGTGAATGCAAATTGCACCTATTGCATAGCAGCTCACTAGTGGGACAAACTCTAAGTAGGCTTATCTTGGAGCAAGAAGTTTCTGCAGTGACTTTGTGATTCACAGTAGGTGATTAGCAGTGATAGCTTACTATTGGAGTATGTACTGATGTCAGGTGAGAAGCCTGAGGCTGAGAAGATAAGAAAAGCAGTAGGAAAATGGGATTCTTGTAGCTAGAAGGGAACTGAGTAACAAAATATATATGTGTGTGTGTGTGTGTGTGTATACAATATACAAATATGTGTATATTTGTAAGACCAAGAATACAACATTTGGCCTAGTTAAGATTTTGAAATAAGGGGAGGGAGGAAAGGAGGCAGGAAGAGAAATTACGGCATGAAGTATTAGGTTGAAACTTGAAGTGGCTCACACATTCGACTCATGCACTCTCATATAGTCTAACAAATACTTGATGTTGCTGTTACTGCAATCCACATAACGTTCATGTTGTGAAGACCCATGAAATTTCAGTGAAGTCATTCCTGATACAAAGTGGGAGATTCAAACTCTGTACATGGGTGTATATAGAAGTCATTAAATCCCTGAGAAGTGTTATTTTCTTAAGGATGGAATGAGCAATAGGGGGTGGCTTATCTGAAGATAAGCACTAGGAATAGATATGACACATAGCCAGCAAGGTTTCTCCTTAATGTACAGTAAGTGCAATGAAAGGACTGCAAGAGCAGACATACCAGGTTGGAAATATTTAGAGGAAAATATGAACACAGAATAAAAATCTACTCCTAAAAAAAAAACTAGGAAAAATCATTTAAAGTAATATCATACTGAAATCTCCATATAGGCAAATAGCAGAACAAACTAATATACTTTGTATTTATTTGTTTATTTATTTATTTCCAATTTCTGAGGTTAGCAATAACATTATAGTGATGCAAAATTATGTGTACATGTTTGCATGAATTACAGACCCTTTAAAATTTCTCCTGATATCCTACAGAAGGCAGACATTTGTTATGGGATTCTTTATTACTGAATAGACTTTTACTTGATAAGTAAGATATTCTTTGGTAGAACCAAATAGATATTGAAGAGGGAATGAGTAAGAAATTGTATTTCATTGCTTGTTGGAACTGTGATAATTTAACAAATCTACAAAGTGTGAGTTTTATTTAAACTGTGCACTCAATTCCCATTCCCTACATATGTAACTTATATGTATGGTTAACATTAGCACAGATACATTACTGTTACTTTTAACTGTCCTTCTCTTGGATCTAGTTATTTTAGTGAACCTGGGAGTGACAAATCCCATGTCTGTCATTTTGCTGAACACTTAAAAGTTCTATGCAGCAAACCTTTGCTATTACTGAGAGTCCATTTTTTAACCTATCCAAAGTAATTTTCCTTTTTTCCTGAGTACTCTCAGTCTGCCATGACTGTGACCTTCAAGTTGATGCTAATATTCATTGGTGTGGCCAAGAAGACCAATGGCATCCTGGCTTGTATCAGAATCATAGAATCATAGAATCATAGAATCACAGGGGTTGGAAGGGACCTCAAGAGATCATCGAGTCCAACCCCCCTGCCAAAGCAGGTTCCCTACACCAGGTCGCACAGGTAGGTGTCCAGGTGGGTCTTGAATATCTCCAGAGAAGGAGATTCCACAACCCCCCTGGGCAGCCTGTGCCAGTGCTCCGTCACCCTCACTGTAAAGAAGTTCTTGTGCACATTCGTGCAGAACCTCCTGTGCTGCAGTTTCTGTCCGTTCCCCCTTGTCCTGTCTCCACACACTGCTGAAAAGAGTCTGGNTCTGAAGGAGCTGTGATTGTTTAGTCTGGAGAAGAGGAGGCTCAGAGGAGGAGACCTTATCACTTTCTACAAGTGCTTGAATGGATGTTGTGATGAGGTGGGGGTCAGCCTGTTTTTCCAGGTAACAGTGGTAGGACAAGAGGTAATGGCTTGAAGTTTTGCCAGGAGAGGGTCAGGTTGGACAGTAGAAAAAATTTCTTCTCTGAAGGAGTGATCAGGCATTGAAATGGGATTAGGAATGTGGCTGAGTCACCATGCATGGAAATGTTCAAGAAATGTTCATATTCTGTAGTAAGAAACATAGTGTAGTGGGGAAACATTGTTGATAGGTGGATGGTTGGACTGGATGATCATGGAGGTCTGTTCCAACCTTGGTGATTCTGTGATCTCATTTCCCTCCTTAAATATCTGCAATTTTTGGACATTCTACTTGAAAGCCTGTGCTTGTAATAAAGTACAGCATTTGAGGTCACAGTTTATTTTATTTCAACTTTATGAAAGATACCATTTCAGATCTATGGGTTTGTAACATATGAAAAATGCTGATTTGTTAAAGCTAACCATGTCATTTTTCTGTAGAGAACACTCTGAGAACAATTATTTTTTTGAAAAATCAGTTTTTAGTCAGAAGAGTTGCTTCTATTTCCATATAAGTTATTTCTTCTATGTTCCTGCTACAAAGAGAACTCTGGAGGTGTTTAAATGCCCACATAATAAATTTGATGTGAATTATTTGTGACTCACTTTAAGCTTGGGATCAACACTACACATTATTTTTCAAAAAGTAAATTTGCAAATAAAATGTAGCAGCTAGGTTTTTGTTCACTGAATGGGATCCTTGATTTTCAGGCCATGCCATAGAGCATCAGAGTGACGTTCCCTCTGGGTCCTTTCTGAACCATAGGCAGTATAAAAGGTAAAATAAGGGAACTACAGAAAGCTCCAAAATAGAAACTTGGCAGTATTTACACTGAGCCTGTTTCTATCCAGTGTTTTCTCTAGCAAGGTTAAGCACCGAAGCATGAGAGTTTATTTTCTTAGAAAAAAAGGTTTACTGTCCAGTGTAGCTTTTGATGGTCTTGTTATCCATATAAATATTTAAACCTCCTTTGAATCCTGCTGAGCTCTTAGCTTCAGTGATATCTTGAAGGAATATAATAAAACATGTTTCCTGACACCAACTTTCTCTTCTCCTGGGAATGAGCTACTCATTATTATGAGAGGTTATTCACCATGATCTTCTGGCTCCAACAGACTTGATCAAATAACTTCCTACCAGAAGCCTCTTATTCCCTGGGACTGAAAAAATGTTCTCTCTTTCCTCTCTATTAATAGTGTTTAGGTACTAATGGATTGGTCTTGCAAAATTGAATTCATACCTGCTGACAGCTACCAGCTCAGGATTGATTCAGTCAGCCATATAGATCATTTATGGACCATGGAAAAAGTCAGGGCCATGCCTCTTCAAGAATAAGTAAGAAAGTATGGTATGAACTCTGTGTAAATCCATGTAAGGTGTACTGAATCCAGGTGTGCTGAAGTAAAGGTAAGTTAGAAAAAAAGATTAGTATACATTGCAGAATATGTAGATTAATAAATTAATACGGACAGAGGGAAAGATCCTCAGAGCACTGTAAATCAACATTCCTAAACTGAAGTTGATTTACAACACTTACAGAACTGATCCACTATCCTTAGTAATAATGTTGGTATTTTCTCCTGGTAACAGAGAGACAGACATCAGGAATGACAGTTGGTTCATGGGGAAAGTTTGCAGTAGAATACAGAGAAAAGACAACATGCATATTTACAGCATGTGGAGAACTTAAGGCTGGAGAACACCTTCTAGAGTTGCTGTGTTCTGTTCCTTACTGTTACAGGCAATGAGATCACATAATCCCATTCAAGTTTTTTCTTAGACACGAACTGGTTATTTGTGGGAGGGTGATATTTTAAGCAGCTTTTCTCTGAAAACAGATTGATGGAACTTTTATCATATGCTGCCCTCTGGTTTCTTTCACGATTTCTTATGCATCTTTCATTTGCAGGAAAAGAATTGTACATTGTGTCTTTGTTTGTTTGCTTGTTTCGTAGGTTGGGGTTGTTTTTTTTTCTTTTAGATTTTTTTTTAATTATTATTTTTTCCTCCTTAATACTACTGTTAAACTTGTAAAGCTGAGAAAGTGGATTCTGATGTTGTTCTCTTTTCAAAGCGTATTTCTGTAAAGGCCATGGGACCCACAGACACTGCCTATCCAGCAATAATCAGTTGTATTGAGTAACAAAATATGATCCACTACAGCTAGTAGGTTGAGTTGGTGATGCATTGTGCTGCAGCATGGAACTGCAGTGAATTACTAGCTGAAGTATCAGTTAACCTGAGAGTGTCTACAGCACCCCAGTCTGCTACTGAGAAAGGAGTGTTGTCTGCCAAAGCTTTAGTGCTGACAGCAATGTACAAAGCCAGAAGGACAACAGCTTGGCTTACAAATAGCATGCTGAGTCTGCAAGGACCAGATAGATTGAAAGACTGTCTATTGACTTGTAAATTCAGAAAATTTGATAGTAAACCCTTTGGTATACTGAAAATGCAAAATAGTTTTATACTATTTATGAGTATGGAATAGAATTAAACTGTCAGTGAACATCAGCATCCCATACAGAAGTTCTCAGTAAAATCTGAAAATCTTTGACGAGCATTGAAATGTAACTTCAGCTGCAAAAACATTTTAAATTCTGTGTGACTGTTTTTACCTAGAGATTTTAACTTGCTTCAGACAGTTACTGAAGGAATGCAAACATAACGATGTCATGCGTGTCTGAGATCTGAAAGAGAAAAAAGAAGGCTTTTTTAATCTTCCAAAATGCAGTTCCCGATAATTGATAGAGAAGATAGCACGGTTAAGCATTTGGTGTTCATTCCCTAAGTTCAGTCTGATTTATATGAATTCATCAAAGTTTTCCCTATCTCCAGGGAAGAATAAAATGAACATTTTGCTGAGAAATGTTTTATGATATTTCTAGATGTTGGTTTTCTTTTTTTTTTTNATTGATCTATCTACCTACGTACCTACATATCAGTAGACCAAGGAATCTGGGTCAGAAGAAAGTTAATTCCTATAACTTCTAAGTGAAGAATCACATGTAGGGAAAATGTACATTCAAGCCAAATTTGGGGTATATGTAATAGTGCACATGTTCACTGGATCCTGCAAAAATTGCACAAGAGCAGGTAAAATCATTCAGATATTTTGTAAAATGTCTCTGTAAAGGGACCATAAGTTCTTTAGTTGGGGGATGAATTGCATAATTTCTTACAGAGCTCACATGTATTTAATAAATAAATAAATAAATAAGAATTAAATCTACACTTTGAAATCTGTTAACCTGTTTTCTTGGTGTAGAGTTTTACAATGTGAAAATTGACTAGGAAAAAGCCTTCTGGTTGCCCAAGACAAAGCTGCTTGGTCATAGTCCTGGGCAACCTGCTCTGAGTATCCCTTCTTGAACAAGGGTTTGGACAAGATTTCCTGCTAAAGCTGTGGCAACAGCAACACTCAACGGATACNGCTTTGAAAGCCCCTAGGGTCTTTCTCAGATGCTAAGCAAGTTTGATTCAGGTACCATCAAAGCTTTGTAAGGCAGTACATACAGAAGTTGACTTAGGAGAGACGAATAAAAGATACCAGAATTGTTGTCCTTCCAAAACCTCATGTTCCTATTTTCCCCATGACATATATCATGTTGTTAATGAGAGGTGCTGTATTTATTGTAATGAATAATTTTAAAACAAATCCAAACAATTCATGTGAGATCTTCTGCAGAAAAACTGTATATTATTTTTTTCTAGGAAAAAAACATTTTTTTTCCTTCCTTCCTTCCNTCCCTTCTTGAACAAGGGTTTGGACAAGATTTCCTGCTAAAGCTGTGGCAACAGCAACACTCAACGGATACTTCAGCCTACTGCCCAATAAATGGGCAGACGCACACTACACAATTAACATAGTTAACTGAGCTTTATTAATTACTCCAAAGGAAGTGAAATTTAATTGCTTAATTTAACTATTGCATAGGTATGTTGATATTCTCATTATTCTAGGCTGTTTTCCTATCCATAGCAAGATGCACTAATGTGAGGCTGTCCTGATCTTCAGGATGATATACAAACTTTCTTCGATTACAACGACTAGTACCAAGCAGTGAGATTCTGTCAGTGGACACAATTCTATCTGTGGTTTATACCATGTGAGATAACCGAAACTGGTCTGCTTCACTTTGTGTTCAGTCTTTCTTTCACGCTGTAGCTACCACCAGTTTATCTGGATCAGATACAGAAAATCTTAGACCCTCGGTCCAATTGATTTGGTCCAATTGATTAAAAGAAATCTAATTAGCCTTTAGAAAGCTTGCACTACAAATGAAGTTAAGAAGATCTGAAAACAAAACAAAACAAACAAACAAACAAAAACAAGGAATGTTCTAAAAGTAATGCATCACATTCTGTTATTTTGGCCCACAACATCAGAGATGGATGTTGGTGGTATGGCAGTAGAGGTTGAAACATTACATTTTGTTCCTGTGAAACAGATGGCAGCAGAGGGGCAGTGTGATACAGCAGAGTCTGACATGGAAGTGCTGAGCCTTTATGGAGACCGAACATTGGATGTGAGCACAGCAATGAGGTGGTGGGTGGTGTGTTTCAGCAGTGGTGACAGCAACAAGTGGGTCACTTCTGCTGGTGCAGGTTCTGACAAGTGTGGCATTCAGGCTCTTGTTCACTGCTGGTGAAAATATATAGCTAGTGGTAGAGAGAGTGTTCAGAAAGAGTGCTTCATAGCTGAGGATTTGCTCATAGAGTTATTGTGCTTTTTCTATCAGTTGTAGTTTCCACAGAAATAAATAGGAGGTGTTATTTTTGGAGTTACCTGTGTAGTCTAAAAAGTAAAAAATACTTAAGAATTAAATTTTGTTAAGCCAAATAACAATTACAACAAGAAATTCATTGTCAAATCCACAACATAATATAATGTATTTGGTCGATCTTGCTGATCTGTGAATTCTGTACTATGTTTATTAAGAGATTTAGAACAATTTATATGATGTCATCACTACAGGAGATAATGACATTAAAATTACCATGAAGAAAAATCAAAATCTGCAAGTATCCTTAGGCTGTCTAAATTTCAATGAAATAGTCCTTATGAGAGTTTTTTGCAAATCTTTATTCTTTAAAAAGATATGAATTGGCACAGTTGAGAAGAAGACTTATTTTACATTGATTGGCCTTTGTGGCTTAGGTGAAATATCTGCAGGGAAAAAACATTTACCCTTTTGTCTGGGGCAGCTGGAGATATGCAGAAACAGATAGGGAAGAGGGAAAGGAAGATGAAGGATAGGAGTTAACTATCTAACAGAGAACTGGAGTTTGCTGAACAGTGTGGGACACAGAGGTGGTGCTCCATTGTGGGAAAGTTGGAGGAAAATGTTTCTCTCTTGTCCTCTCCTTTCATTTTTCTCCTCTGTCCTCTTTTTCAAAGCATAACAAAGAGACACAGGAGACAAGAGAAAGATTAGTCTACAATATTTTATTGTTTCTGCTACATTCTAAGGACACAATCACAAAGAAAAAAATAAGTAGAAAATAACTTGTTTGAGATGTCATACAAAAGATAGGAAAAAAGGTAGCCTGTGAAACCTGAGGAACTTTTAGCCTAATTACTATCAGTAAACATAACTGACTCTGAAAGTCAGTTACTAAGACACCAACCTGCGTATCTGGTGACTTTCTTCCTTTCTTAGCAGGAAATGGGTGGTGCTGCAGCATTAAGAGACATGAGTGGAGAAGAGAACCACAATGACTATTGAAGACATTTTTCTTTGACAATGAGTTTGCATCTAATACTTTGTGTGGTGGATTGGGATTAATTCAAGGTATTTATATTGGCATTTATCCTTGAAAATTGAAATCCTCCATTAGTTTGGTGGTATGTGCAGTGCGTGAGGAAATTAGGGACAACAAGCAACAACCACAATAACTATAACAAACATTATAACTTGGATTTTTGTCTTTCAGCATGCGACATTCATGCAGCAGTTTTAAACTTAGTTATATGCCATTAATAGTATAAGTAATGCAGTTTGGGAAGAGCGACTGCATAGCCACTCATTAGGAAAGGAAATATTTAGTGTAATGACATGAGTACATGAGTTACTGTGTCCTGGAGTACTTCTGAATAAATGTAAGTATATTCCAGTGTGCAAACACAGGTATTCTAATAACACCATAGAGTCTACTTGCATGTTGATATCTGTCTTTATATCTTCCTATAAATGCTGGATTTAAGGAAATTCCCTCAAAGTTGTTCTCTCATTGGAACTGACCTTTTTAAGGCAAAACAGAGCAAAAAAATACCAAACTCTTTGTATCTCCCTTGTGCACTCCACCAAGTTCATAAGGGCAGCCTACTCTGTGATTTATTTGAAGTAGCAAGGTTATTTACCTTAGTTATTTATGTGATTTCAAAAGCATTAAATTAAGAGTAGATTTTTTTGTATCCTATTACAAAGGTAATTACACTTTCATTTAGATGTAGACTGGCAATTAATGGGCATGAAAATATAGGGTGATATTATATAGTTTGCAGTTAGACCATTCAGGGAGTTGGGTAGGGGATGATGAATGTTCTCCAGTTTTTGTGCATAGCATATTAGGTCAAAATTGGGTTTGTGGCTTAAAGCCTTTTAAAGCCTTCAACAAAACAGCAATTTTCATTCACAGTGATTAAAACTAAGTTTGATATGATGTCAACAACTGATTCATTCAGTCACTTGACCTCCTTTAAATGTCTTATTTCAATACTGAATTCTGTCCTTAACTTCGCACCATTATTGAGTTCACATCTTTTTGTTATGATTAGAAGCTTTCACAGTACTCTGTGGTTTTGTTTAGTCAACATGACCTCATTTTGTGTATACAAATATACATGTCTATTTATAAATGTCAAATTACTTCCCTTGATAGATAATGTTTTGTATATTAACCAACATTTTGTCTGTTGAGACTGAAGATTGTGCTTCCTATGGAAAAGCCAAGCTCAGGTTGCATTAATGTCTTTTATGATGTGCTTATACTACATTACTTAATATTTACGAGGGACACAGAACCTTTGTTGCAATCCTTCTACAGATGACTTTATAGTAGAACTATGACAAACTTGGAATGTGTGTTTTAAGGAGAATTTGTCAATTTGACTTTCTGTTTGAATTCCAAATTGGCTAACAAAGTGCCCTGGTTTTCTCTAAGATAAAGTTAATTCTACTACTACTACTACCCGGTGTGGTGCTGTGTCTTGAATTTGTGACAAAATTGATGTTTATTACACACAGTTTTAGCTGTAGCAAAGCAGTGTTTACACAGTAGTTCTCAGACTGTCCTACTAGCAAGGACACTGGGGGTACACTGGAAGCTGGGATGGGGCACAGCCAGGACAGCTGATTCAAACTTACCAAAGGGATATTCCATATCATATGATGTTATTCTCAGAAATAAAAGCTGGAGGAAGAAAAAGGAGAGGGGAGATATTAGTGGTTATAATGTTTGTCTGCCCAAGAAACTGTTGTTTGTGTTGGAACCCTGTTTTTCTTAGAGTGCCTGCCATTAGGAGAGAGTGAATTAACTCCTTGTTTTGCTTTACTGGTGAGCGTGGCTTTTGTGTTCCCCAGGAAACTTAAACTACAAGTTCTTAGACTTTTCTAGTTCTCTCCCCTGTCCCACCTGGGGAGAGCAAGTGAGTGGCTGGGTGGTGCTGAGCTGCCTTCCTGGGTTAAAACTTTTCCTTCAAATTATGTTTACAAAATATTTGAGGAAGAATTACTTTTTTTTTTTTTT
>VXAB01003905.1:25290-59574 GCA_013399175.1 Odontophorus gujanensis
TGTAAAAGTTGACAGGATCAGGATAGTCTTGCATAACGATATTTTATGATATTTTACCAGTCATCCCAGATTTCATGCACTTTTTTTTTTTCCTCTGGATGTCAGAACTACATGCAAATAATCATTGCATGTCTTTGTCTTCCATTTTCCTTTTAGCATAGTTCATGATGTTTGGAAGTCAGATGTTGTACATACATGGACCTAAATTTGAGTTTTCAGAGATAGTATTTTTTTTTCTTGTGCTGATAATTTAAAAAATGTATTTGATAGGAAAGTAAGGGAAGAGTAAATATTTTCAAATCATTGTTTTCAAATAAATCCCTGTTGAACAGGTCCTACACTACAAAACAAACAAACAAACATAAACAATTAGAATACTGTAATTTAAGACATTACTCAACCTTCTTAAAATGAAATCTGTTTAGGAAATAAAATGCTTATTATAATATTCTGAGTGCTATTAATGGAATTAAATGAGGTTTTTATTTTCAGTAAATGACTAACTGTGTAGCAGGCTATGCCACACCCTGCAGTTTCTCCCCCCTCTGTTTTAAGATTAAGAGCCTCAAGTATCATTAGCAATCAACACAGGCTTTCCTACAGGAACAGTATCATTACAAATAAGTAACTTAACACTCTGTGCACGTTAATGCACAGAACAAATCTTAGCACCAATTTGCTAGCACTGAAACCCATTAGAACACTGGCCCCAAAAGGGACAAATCATTGAAAATGCACTAATTATCAGTCAGGCTCTTTGGAAGGATTTTGGGTCACTGCCAAGCATTATGAAGATTTTCAGTAACTTTAGACTGAGTTTTCTGTTTGGTTCTGTGAAAGAAACTAGCAGGTAGAGACTCAATCCTACCCATGCATAAGCTGAAGCCCTGTGGATTTATGGAAGCTTTTTGTGTTAAAAGAAAATCCACATTTACCGAGTTCCAGTGTACTGCTGGGGTAGCAAGTGAGTACGGTCTGCTGTCTCCGAAATGCATATTTAGTCTGCACTTGGGACTTGAACCTGGCCCAGGTTACATCACCATGGCTACTTGCTTGTCCTTTGTCAGACAGCTGAAAAGCAGTCAGCATAAAATAATAAATGAGTAAATGTTTACACCAATGTCATGGCTGGTGCACTGCAGACTGTCTGTGGGGGAGCTTGTCTGTGAAAAATGGACAATGTGTGAATTTATGGCTCTGTCAGGTCATTTTCATGGCTAAGGGAATGGGTATAGTGGTTATCGACCAGCAGAGAATTTATATCTAGGATTGGCTATCGTTGTTTTGTACAATGGATTGTTTCTCACATGTCTCATAAATAATGTGCTGCATTTCATTCAAACTGATGAGTATACTGAAAAGTTGTATTTTCTGCCTTCCCCCTTCTTGGTATTGAAGCACTGATGACATCTTTCCACTTTCTTCTGATGCTCTTACATCCATGGAGCCTAAGAAAAGACAAACAGCTACCAAAGTGCCTACTTGATTTTTTTATTTTTTTTTTTTAAGCAGTCAGAAGCCATCTGTTACAGCATGTGTCCTGACACTGTCTGTCATCCCTCACTGAGTCAGTGGTGGGACTGGGTTCTCCACACTTTGGCATCTCAAGATGAACATGTTTCAGGGAGGTGGTAGAAACTGAAGTTTCTGCTAAGTGGGATGTTCATTGGCTTCAATGAAATTTCATTCATTTTTACAGTGCTACGTAGGCAGGAAGGGTCCTTAAAGCACATGATCCTTCAGATAAGCAGAGAATAATATCTTCATACCTGAACTGAGAAAAGCAGCTGCTTATGGTCAGATAAGTCTGTGTTACGTAACTTGAAGAACCTATCATTAAGCCTTTTAGTGAGAGGACTCTATTCCTTTGCTCCTGTTCTTTTCAGTGCCTCTCATGGGAGCAGGTGAAAGTGGGAGGAGGCGAAGTATGCTTCAAATACTCATGGAAATTCAATGTAAGATTCTCGAGAATATGTTTTCCATTTCTAAGCAGCTTCCACACAGGTAGTTGGTGAAATATATTCATGATAAAACATATGGCTTTGGGATTACTTGGGAAATAAGACTACTGTGACTGTCTTTATCTATCCAATGTGTTATTTACTCCTTTTTTTTTTTTTGGTAACCAGATCAGATCTCAAGTATGCCCATTTGACTGATGCTTGTCTAGCAACTATGTGCTATGGTGGGCCTATTCCTTGGTGATACTTCAGCTTAAGCAGATGCCCTAAATCAATTTGAAGTGAGCTAGCTTTGCTTTTACTAACAATGCTGCCAAGAGCAGCAGAGGGAGCTCCTTGCTGAGTGCTTACTCAGCACCTGCTAGATGGAGCAGACTTTAATTGACTGATATAATGGATACACTGTTATGGAAAAACGTGACAGTTAGCAACTGTGGTATAGTTTACACCACAGAGGTAATATGCCTACTGAGGATTTTCACCTTAAAGAGCACTGAGATCTGTGCAGGGTTTTGTTTTATTTTTTCAGCATTATTCTCCATCAGAACAAAGATGTTCCCATTCTTGTGAGGCAAAGCTGTCTCCTCCTTATTTTCTCTCTGGAATTTTACTCATTTCTAATGCTTTACTCATTACCTGTACTACTGTACCAATGAAAGCACAAAATGGATTTATATTAGAAGGCATTCCTCTTCATAGCAAGTTGTTTTTTTTTTTTTTTTAATGACCTGAGATGGATAAACAAATAGTGTTAATCCTTTCCCCCTAAAGCTTTATTTTAATTTAGTATAGCATCCTTTGAGAGTATTTTAGATATTACCTATTTACTTTATTACTACTATAATTTTTATTTCCTATATATACATATTTGCTGAGTCTTTGTGAAGACAGTTTGTAGTTGCTGTTGCAGTAGATCACTGTTCAACACTATTTTTTTTTCCCCCTGCATTTTGAACTCTCAATCTACGGGCTAAAGAAGTCTTAGACTTGCCCTGGTATGTGTTATTTATTTTGTAGTTTCAGAAAAACATAATTAAGGCAGAAGAAAGTTACTATTTAAAGACTGAAGAGTGTATTAAATATACATATCTTAATTCTGTGAATATCAGAATTCAATTCATCAGAAGGGAATATAACTTGGTGATAAAGTAGCATGATTCCACATTAAAGAATTAAGCTCAAGTTTACAGTTTGTACTTCACATTTTGAAGTATTTCTTAATAAGTGGACCCTTTCTTAATGTTATATAGTAATTTATTACTATATTCCCTCTGTCATGCTCCGAATTCTTATAATTGAAAGTGGGTGCAGAAACTCTATTCAATAGATGGAATCTACCCAACAGTGCCTGCACTGAACATCTGTTACCACATGGCAAGGAATCATGCTAACAGAAAAAGGGCAGAAATGTAGGGTGAAGTTATTTCTGTACACTGAACACAAGTCCAATTTTAGTGATGTGTGGCATGTTTATGTTCGGGCTTGTTTGTTTTAAACATATTTTCACTTGAAAGACAACTGCAGGTGAACTATAAGAATTCACTGGGATTTTCTTGCTATAGGCTTCTAGATGCATTTTCTTCACACTCCCCTAAGATGCTACTGAGCAGCCAAAATTATTTTTCCTTGACCTATAGATTTGAACCCAATTGACAGGGATCCCAGAATGCAACTTATACTTTAGCTCTTGATCTGCCTGGAAGCAAATCCTGCCGCTATGCAACTGGTGGGCTTAGGGAGTGTATACACACATAAAGTCATTGCAGACACTGTGTCCTTGTTTTAGTACAGTATTTTGTTATCCACTCTGGAACTGAGATGAAATGCAAAGTAGTGCTAAAAGCAGAAGGCTTGTCATAGAAAATCAAAGGAATCTGTGTCCAGTAATTGGGATCAGGAAGAGATCTCCATCTTTCTAATATGTTAAGGAGTTGAATATACTTCGAGCTCCCTTATATTTCAATGACAAAGAGGCCTTACTATCAGTTAGGTCTTATGAGTAGATATGCTGCTGCCCAGCATAGTGGTTCCTTGCTGTATCTATCACAAATTCCAGTTAAGTTTTGTATTTAATCCTTGGGATTCTATCTGCGTGTTTAAAATATATCCCATAAGCTCTGTGAAAGCTTACATACAGTATTCTGAATAAGTAAGTAGGATTTCTTGAATAGTACTTCAGTTGTAAGAATGTCCATGTCTGGTTCTGTGTTGTGAATTATTTTGATAGCATCCTCTGAAGACAGGCAAGATTACGTTCATGCTTTAGAAAGAAAATGAATCTTCCTTTTCCTAGTATTTACGTTTTGTTTTGCTTTGTTCTGTTTTGCTTTCCAATAGAACAGGTTGTGTATTTAAAGAAGGCCCGTAAGCATGTGAATTTTTAGTAGTATAACAGATCTGACGTGCCACAGTCATGAAAAGCATATGATGATAAAGCTCTGTCCTGAGATGTGGAGTTCAGTCTCTAACGTCTTTAAAGATTTTGAATAACCCATCGTAACTCACTTATCTCTGTAATTAATTTTGCATCTACAAAGTAAAAATGATTCCTGCATTTATTTCTGTTTTATATATTTAGCTATAAAGATTTATGAAAGGTTTTCTAAGCATGTTTCTACTGAAGCTCTTTTACTTCAGATAATCCTCTAATTTAGTCAAACAAGAATCTTAAAAATAAGAGTTAGTCCTTCTTTTTAACTGTTGCAAAATCTGAACAAAGAAACATAGTTTTTAAAGTGTAATACAAGTAAGAAGAATAAAGATTTTTTTTACATAGAGAATTTTTTTCTTTCATCAATAGGAGGACAAATAATACTTGCTTATTGTTTTTTCTTTTCCAAATTCAAACATACTTTTCCATTTGTATCTATTGATCAGTTCAGTTTTACGCATAAAAGGATAATGCTGACTAAGATGAATGTGTTATTCGTATTATAAAGAATAACATTTTTAATACTTTACATTAAATTCTAGCTTAGACTATTCTTGTAGCTCTCTTATATGAAACTCATGTGCTGTTTCATCCAGTGTATGGTTCAATCTCTAAAGTGTAGTGAAGAAAATAAACATCTAGCATCTAATCATCAGTGAAGATGTGCCTCTTAGAACAGTAGGATTATCCTTGAACTCAAGTTTGTCTTGACATGACTTGGTATAAAATAATGCATTGTATTTCAATCTCAGGACATGTTCTTACTTAGATGAGTAATCAGCCAGTTTAGTAAAGAGTAAGAGAAAAGAAGTATTTTACTATGTTGTCCCCAAATGTAGCAAGTCCATAAATAATCAAATGATGGGATAAGAGCTGGGAGAAACAACAGATGTCTGTGATAAATGTTCTGCCATAGTTAAATAATTTGGTTACTTCCAGGGTCTGATAACACCTGGAAAGATATTTATACATTGCAATTTTGTACCAAGGCATCTAACTTTTACTATAGGAATGCATTGTCTTTACTTATTAAGGTACAAAAAAGAGTCCAGCTTGCAGCATAGTGGGCAAATAAACATTTTCTTTCTGATGTGTGCTTCCTTTTATCCTTGAATATGCAGAGCATCTGAACAAATGTGCTCTGAATTACTTTAAATGCAGAAGAAACCAAAAGCAGAATTTCAGTTATTATATAATTTCTGGATATTAGTCTGATAACCAAATAAAAATACAAGACCTAAACTTTCTAAGATCTTTCACCCTATTTGTTAATAGCATATGCTTCAATAACTATTGCTGCAGAATTGGAGCTTGATAATCTTCTATGATAAGCACCTATTCTGTATGCTCAGTGGTCAACATCATTACTGCTATGAGTGCAATAATGATCATTAATGCTACTGCTATTTTAAAATAAGCATTGTATCCCTGATATAATTCAAGATAGTGCTGAAGGAACTGGATAAATACTTAAAATCGGAAAAATCTTTACTAAAAAGATAACTATTCAGAAAAATGATAGAGATCATGTATGTACAGATAGTGTTTGCAAGCCATGAATTTCAGACTAAATCAAAATTCTAAACATAATCTAGCTACCTGTTGGTATATCAAATTACAGAATCACAGAGTATTAGAGATGGAAGAAGACCTCTGGAGATCATCTGCCTAGAAGGGCCATCTAGAAATTTGTCTAGGTCCAAGTCAAGGCAGCTTTTGAATATCTGCAAGCAGAGATTCCACCACCTCTCTGGGAAACCTATGCCAGTCACTCTCACATTAACGGAGTGCTTCTTGATGTTCAGATGGAACTTCCTGTGTTTGAGTTTGTACTTACCACCTTTTGTCCGGGCACTGATCACCACTGAAAAGAGTCTGGCCCTGTCCTCTTTGCAACCTTCCTTCACAATGATAAGATCCCCCTTGAGCCTCTTCCAGCTTCAACAGTTACAGCTCTCTCAGCTTTTATTCATAGGAGAGGTACTCTAGTCCCTTCATCAACTTTGTGGCACTGTGTTGGTCTCTCTCCACTGTGTCTGTGTATCACTTGAATTGGTGAACTCAGAACCGAAAGCAGTACTTCAGGTGAGGCCACTAGTGCCCAGTGGAGAAGAATCATCTTACTTGATCTGTTGGCAATACTTTCACAGAATCACAGAATTTTAGGGGTTGGAAGGGACCTCTAGAGATCATCTAGTCCAATCCCCATGCCAAAGCAGCTCCCTAGCCCAGGTTGCACAGGTAGGCATCCAGGCAGGTTTTGAACATCTCCAGGGAAGGAGACTCCACCACGTTTCCGGGCAGCCTGTGTCAGTGCTCTGTCACTGCACTGTGAAGAAGTTCCCATGGTCATTTGTGCTGAACTGCCTATGCATCAGTTTGTGGCCATTTCCCCTTGTCCTATCACCACACACTGCAGAGAAGAGTTCCCTTTGCCTCCCATTCCTTAGCTATTTATAGACATGGATCAGATCCCCTCTGAGTCTTCTTTTCTCAAGGCTGAACAGACCCAGGTCTCTCACCCCCTCCTCATAAGGGAGGTGATCCATGTCTTTTATCATCTTTGTATCCCTTTTGAGGAGATCCCTGTCTTTTTTGTACTGAGGGGCCCAGAACTGGACACAGTGCTCCAGGTGAGGCCTCACCAGGGCAGAATAGAGGGGGAAGATCACCTCCCTCGGCCTGCTGGCCACACTCTTTAATGCACCCCAGGATACCATTGGTCTTCTTGGCCACCAGGGTACACTGTTGGCTCATGGCCAGCCTGTCATCCCCCAGGACACCCAGGTCCCTCTCCTTAGAGCTCCTCTCTAGCAGGTCAATAAAAGACAATATACTATTATTATTACAATTATTATTACAATACTCTCTTTTATACTATTTTCCTAATGAAAGACAGTATACTATTAACTTTCCTTGCAGCAAGGGTACATTCTGGCTCATGCTCATCTTGTCCACAGGACCTCCAGATTCTTTACTGCCAGGCTGCTGTTCAGCTTGGTGGCTCCAACATACCCTGGTGCCTGACGTTATTCCTCCCCAGGTGCAGAACTTTGCACTTTCCCTTGTTGATTACACAAACAGCTTCAGGTTAATTAGAAAAGGGAGCAAATCCAACAATAAACTGGTTACATTGCACAGATCATTTTAGTACTGAGTTAAAGACAGTGAAATACTTTTTGGAGTAAACTGAGCTTTACAGGGAACTTGTTGACTGAAACATGTAGACAGAATGGAGTCTTAAGGACTCTACAAGGAACTTGTTGACTTAAACCATTATCCTTTAATGATTGGAAGCTATAAGACCTAGGGAACCTCACTCCGCTGAGGTAGAGTGATGGACTTTTTATCTTCAGTTCCTCTCACTGCCACTCATGGTAGATTAATGTCAGAAAAGAGAGGAGGGGGTGCACAACCACAAAAACTCCTTGTCAAAGCTCTTGAATTGTCTAGACACAAGTGGGATGTAAGCCAAGGGTGGTCTTGGACCAATTAGACTATATAGCAATGGACACAACTGACCTTTGTTGACCTACCAACCACAGATCAAGACCCCAGATTCAAGATAATGTTGGATCCAAGAGTGGTGTAATATATCTACTTTTAAATTTCTCCTTTCCTCTTGGTCTTCTTTTACTTATTTTTCTTTTAGTAGCTATGTCCTAAATTTGAGTTTAAGTAGTTGATAAGGAAATAACACCTAAGCCAAGTAGCCTTGTACGTGATGCTTACTAATTGTTGTTGGCAAGTTGCCTAATTTTGCCTCAAAGTTGATTACTTGTTGTTAGAAAGCTCAGTAAATTGTTTTGTCTTGTATTGTTCCCCTGAGTCGTGGTCTAACTCTATTGCTCTGGTGACGTCTGGAGAGCAAGGAGTGCCCTATTTGGTGGGATTCCAAAGACTCATCTTTCTCACAACCTTCTAAGTGGGATGAGGCAAGTACATATTTATATATAAAGATTTGCTAAAGTTCAACAAAGTTTTGAAAAATAGAGCTATATTTATCGCCTTGAAATTTTGGTGAGTTTTAATTGTGTAAATGCCAGCTTCTCAAAATTTCTATTGTTTGTTATAGAAGATCAATTCTCAGCTTGCATTAGAACAGCTATTTCGATTTTCATCTGTGCTATAGCCTTCAAAATCATTCCTGCACTAAAAATAACGTTACACTTTTCCCTCTCTCACTCTCTTTCCCTTTTCTCATTCTCACTCTCTTACTGCCTGTTACCATGTACATCCTTTAAATTTTCTACCTCTACCCATAGAAATTTCAGTTATTTTTAATGTTTGAGCCAGCTGAATTTAAATTACCACGTGAGATTTTTTAAGGCTTTTTTTGAATAGTTTGAGTACTTATACAATCCCTTAATCTAGCACTACTGTTGGGTGCTGGTATGATAAACCATTGAAGTTGTTACTAAAGGGGAAATGTCTATACATTTGCGATGCGAAAAGCTTACAATGTAAGAAAACAAATAATCACATGAGTCTTTTATAAGCAATTGTTGCTATTTATATAGCTGATTTTAATTTCCTTTATACATATTTCAAAGGGAAATCATAATTCATAACACGATTCTTCAGATAAGTTTTTTCCAGCAGCTGATTTTAGGTTATACTGAAGTAGTAAACATTTTTAATGTAAAAAAGAATCACTGAAGATTCCAGTTTGGGAAATGTAACTTTTATATGATGACATTTTAGGGAGTTGTTATTAAAATATGTGGTGCTTCTTATCATTTTTGTGTGGGAAAAAACAAAATATGAAGGAATAGAGTCATCTGAAAGATTTGGAATGAAGTCTTAGTATGATGAGTAAGATTAGAAGGAATACCTTTTTTTCTTTGGGTGAACATTCTGGAATGACATAAGAATATTAAGGAACTGTTTACAAAACAAGTATCAATCTGGCCAATAGATTTCATAGCCTACTGTTTGTCTATACAACCTTGCATGACCATTTTGATGGTCAAAGTCTGACCTGACTAGTCTCTTGCTGGCTAAGTCTTCTAAGCCTGTTTTCAACCATTCACGTCAGTAATGTTTACGGATTTTGTTGTTGTTGTATAGGTGAAGAAATAATATGTCTTTGTTGTTTTAAAGAAAGCTGAAGGCAATTATGTTGACTCAGATTCGGGAAAGACCATTTTATACAAGTCCAATATCACCTACAGCCAAACCCAGAGTCCTTTTGACTTACAAGTTCTCTCTTTTTTTAGTAACTTATGTGTATTTGAGTACCAAGGCTTTGATCTTTTTCAGTGTTTGAAATAGCATAGCATTAAGTCAAAAGCAAGTGGGAAATTGTGGAATGTGCTTCCACATCTTCATCAGCCAAGTGCATAGGTTAGTATGGGTGACTGGAGAATGAAGTAGTGGCATGGAGGAGACAGGTATTCATTCTTACTGAGAAGCTATAAAAGCTTACAAGTTATAGTACCCCTGGTTGCTAGCCAAGATTAGAAGTGACGTTTTATAACTGTATAGTTGTACTTTTTGTTTTGTGTTAAGTTTCAATCTGTTTTGAGAATTAATTAGCCAGATATTTCAGATATGTGATTTTTACAACATCAGTGATCTCCCACACAGTGCCAACCTTAAAATAGCTATCATGCTGGTTTGATGGACAGAAGCATGATAGGAAAACTTAGGTTAAATTGGAATTTGCAATTAAACAATTGTATGAAAGCTAATTTCAAGGCCAGTAACGTTAATTCAGTGTTGTATTAGACAGTGATTTCAAGGAATATGTGAAATTGATTCAAATCATTTCCTCAGTGTCCAAGAATATTCACTTCTCTGTGTTTCTGTATGTTGGGTGGAATTTGTATCTCCAGATAGTTTATCATTATTCAGTCTCACAGAAACTATTGAAACTAATTTATCTCCAAGTTTGGCACAGTCTCTTACAGTTCAGTAATGCTCTGCATTCACTGCTACTCTGTATTTTTTTACTGGTCAATTTTATTCTTACATCCAGTGAATTTATAAATGATAGATTTCATAAAGTTTTTGAAAAGTGAAAACTTAAAGTTCTTATTTGGAGGATTAATTAATTCTTCTGTCTCTGTGTCCTCTCTACCTTGCATAATTGTAGACTTATTTGTGAAATACAGAACTTGAAAGTGGTGCTTTGGGGCTCATACTATGCTGCCTGTTCCTCCTCTCTTCTGTAGGAAGTCCTGGTTAGGCCTCAAGCTTGTCTCACATGCACACCAAATTATCATTCAAAATAAGAACACAATGACTTCAAGTGTAGCTAATATTTTACCGTCCTTCAGTTAGAGGTTCTTTAATTCCCACAATGTTAAGTGGACATTTTTGATGAATTATAGAAATTATAATTTGTAAAATCCTATTAAATTGTGTTGCATCAACTTCTGCTGTAAAACTATACCGAATCAAAACTGTGAAATCTCCTAATCATTCAGCTTCTGCCTTTTGGTTTACTAGACCACATCTATGTGTGTGTGAAATCTGGTTAGGATTTCTTTTTCAGTTTTGTTTGCTGTTTTCCCTGATTCTTAAGTTTAGCTTTCAAACCACTTTTGTTATGTATCTCACCTTTTTCTTGGGGCTTTATGACCTCTTCTTAGAGACTGGTATGCAAAGAAAGTATTAATAAGAGATGAAAACATTAATATTGATTGGAACACTTGGAACAGGGATGAGATCAGGAGTAGTCAAAATGGATTCACCAATGGCAAATCACTCTTGACCTGCTGGGTAGATGAGGGGAGAGCAGTGGATGTTGTTTACTTTTAATTTAGCAAGGGTTTTGAAACTGTCTACCATAACATCCTTGCGGGTAAGCTTTGGAAGTGCAGGAACTGGATAGCGAGGAGGATTGAGAACTGGCTGACTTGCCCTGCTCAGTGGGTTGTGATTAGTGGTGCAGATTACCTGTAGGCCTGTTGCTAGTAGTGTTCCACATGTGTCAAATGGTTCCTGTCTTGTTCAACATCTTCAGTGGCCTGGATGAAGGGATAGAATGCACACTCAGCAAGTTTGTTGATGATATGAGGCTGGAAGGAGTGACTGACACATCAGAAGATTGTGCTGCCATTTGGCAAGAAGAATAACCACATTCATGAATACAGCTTAGGGGATGACTTTCTGGAAAGGAGTTATGCAGAGAAGGACCTGGGGATCTTGGTGGACAGCAGGTTGGTCATGAGCTGGCAGTGTGCCCACGAGGAAAAGAAGGCCAATGGTATCCTAGGCTTCATTAAAAAGAGCGTGGACACAAGGTCGAGGGAGGTTCCCCTCCCCCTCTACTCTGCACTGGTGAGGCAGAACTGTGTCCAGTTCTGGGTTCCCCAGTTCAAGAAAGACAGGGAACAACTGAAGAGAGTCCAGTAGAGGACTACAAAGATTATTAGGGGCCTGGAGCATTGCTCTTAGGAGGTAAGGCTGAGAGATCTAGGATTGTTCAACTTGAAGAAGACTGAGGGGAAATCTAATCAATACTTGTAACTATCTGATGGGCTGAAGTCAATTGAATGGGACCACTCTCACTTCTGTGCTGCCTGGTGACAGAATGAGGAACAACAATTACAATCTGAAACATAGTAAGTTCCATCTGGATATGAAGAAAAACTTCTCTGCTTTGGGAGTGACAGAGCACTGGAAAAAATGCCCGGGAAACATTGTGGAGTCTCCTTCTCTGGAGATACTCAAAATTTGCCTGGATGCTTTCCTGTGCAACATACTCTAGGGAAACTGCTTTAGCAGGGGCATTGGGCTAGATGGTCTCTAGAGTGGTCTCCTACCCTTCAGAGTATCTGTGACATATAATTCTCTTGGCTTTAGGGAAATTTACAGTTTTTATTACCCACTAAAGTAGTATGTGTGTGTAATTTACTATGCAAAAAAGTTTTATTTCAAAAACATGTATGTTTTCACCATTTATTATGTAATACGTAAAGCCATCGACTTTTGAGTACGTATTTTAAAGATATTCTATATTCTGAAGTTTCTGATGCTGATGAAATGAAATAATTTATGAGGCAATTTGTAGTATAGCATAAATATGTAGTTCATCAGATAAAAACAAATGATCAGAAATTATACCATATTTAGTAGCATTAACTTTTTTGCCCTTTATATAATGGCCTAAAAATGCTTCTGGAATGAAAATGGGTCTTTCCTTGAATTATATCCTCCATTAATATTGCTTGTAATTTCTATTATGTATCACCAATTATATCTTGGAACTTCGCCTATCATAGTGGATATGCTGCTACAGTTGCAAAACTATTTCATCTAGAAGACCTGATGGCCTGGAACAGTGCATTACATTTACAGCAGAGAGAGAGAATTTAGGGAGAAATGCAATTTTCCAGAAAGTCTTGCTAATGGAGGTTGGATGCCTACCAGAAATGATGCTAAGGAGATCTGAGGTATGAGAGAGACAAAGAGAGAAACCTTCTGCTCAGTTGCCATTCAAGCTGAAACCTGCTATGACAGTTGTCAACATTGCCCTTTCTGATTTCTCCCAGTTGTATTCCGTTTCTTATAAGCATTTCAAAGAGTCACCTGCTGGGGAATCCAGAGGAGAGTCACTGCAGGAGTCTGGCTAACAGATTTAGTCAAAAGGATCCTTGCCCCCTGCTATGAGCAATAATTTAATGAGCACTTCACAACAACAATATCAAAATAGACATGCCCCTTGCTTTCAGCGGAGGGAACCAGTGGGAAGACTAGGTTTCTAAAACACATTCTGGTTTTTTGCTGCTGGGTTCTGGGCGCCTATCTTGTTGCCATATTACAGCGAGCAGAGAACAAAAAGAAATGCTTGACCTGTGCTATAAGACTGATAATGTTTGAAAACCGACAAACATTGTAGGGTTTTCTTGCTGGTTCCCCAGATGTTTTTTTTTTTTTTTTTTTTTTTTTTGTAATTGTTCTTTGAAAATGAAAGAGATGTGAGAAGGTCAGTATCTAAAAAAAAATTTGTATTTTTGAAGGGAAAATGCACATTACTGAAGCATCAGACAAAAGGAAATGTACAAATCTCCAAACGGTTTTGTGTCAGGCTGGATAAAAATTAACTAGACCAATACAGAACCTACAGAGTGCAAGAGAAATCTTTATTTAAAGATAGTAATTCTACCCATGGGATATCTAGGTGGCTTACTCTGACTGGTTTAGAAAATGGATCCTTTTGTTCCCTGTCCAGGCAACCTCCTACAAATCCATTTGGTTAGAGTGGAAAAAATATATAGCCAAAATATCTTAAAACATTCTTTAGAAATGAGCGGTTGTCTACCTGAGCGTGGCCAAGCACAACTATTGCTGATACCTGTTTTGGGGAATAATACAGGCCCTCCATTTAAGTAGAGACTTGTGAAAAGCACATTTTAACCTCAGTAGAGCTTTATGATGCATTCATCTTCTAAATACTGTGGAATAGTTGTTCAGTGGTACATCCTCCAATCTCAGGTAGAACACCTAAATGACTACTAAATGAAGTTCACAAAACACATGTGAGCCCAGTATAATCATGTGCCAGAATACCAAGCAAATATTGTTAGCTTCTGAAGGATTATGCAGTTTTGCAAAGGTTTCTGCCTGCAGAAATGGTTATTTATTTACATATATAGTTAACTTTCTAAAATACAGACACATGTTAATACCTGGCACATATTTCATATGAGCACACTTCACTATTTAACTTTTAAGTCACAAAATTATTCTCATATTAATGTCCTGTATGCCTTCAAGCAATCAGTACCTCTCTTTTAGGTTATTCACTGTAGTTTGCAATGTCTGTTGTTCTGTGATCTTAATTTAGTTTTGTTTCAAAGAGTTAACTATAGGAGGCCATCACTAGTAACTAATACAGGGCAAGCTGTTACTGATATCAATCAGAAGTCATTGAACCACAATGTTGGAATACCAGTTCACATCCAGGGGACTGTCTGTCAGCCTGACTTCGGTCCCATGAAAGGTCATGGGGCAGATTATCTTGAGTGTAATCACATAATGTGTGCAAGACAACCACAGGATCAGGCCTAGTCAGCGTGGGTTCATGAAAGTCTGGTCCTACCTGACCAACCTTATCTCCTTCTATGCCTGAGTGACCTGCCTGGTGGATGAAGGAAAGGCAGCGTATGTAGTCTACCTAGACTTTAGTACAACCTTTGACTCTGTCTCTCACAGTACCGTCCTGTAGGAGCTGGCAGTTCATGGCTTGGATGGGTATACCCTTCACTAGGTAAAAAAGACTGGCTGGATGGCCCAGAGAGTGGTGGTGAATGGAGTTAAATCCAGCTGGAGTGCAGGCATGAGTGGTGTTTCTCAGGGATATGTGTTGGGGCCTGTCCTGTTCAATACCTTTACTGATGACCTGTAAGAGGGGTTTGAGTTCAATCTCAGTAATTTTACAGATGACACCAAGTTGGAAGGAAGTATCAATCTGCTTGAGGGTAGGAAGGCACTACAGAGGGATCTGGACAGTCTAGATCACTGGGCTGAGTGAGGCCAGTGGTATGAGCTTCACTAAGATTAAGTGTGGGGTCTGGCACTTAAATCACAACAATCCCTGTCAACATTATAGGCTTGGAGCAAACTGGGTAAAAAACTGTGTGGAGGAAATGGAACTGGGGGTGTTGATGCTCAGCTGAGCACCAACAGTGCCCAGGTAGCCAAGAAGGTCAGTGGCATCCTGGCTTGTATCAGAAATAGTGCAGTCAGCAAGACTAGGGACATCATTCTTCCTCTGTACTTGGCACTGGTGAGGCCAGTCCTTAAGTACTGTGTTCAGTTTTAAGCCCTGAAACATGTATCGAGAAGGGCAATGATGCTGGTCATGGGACTGGAGCACAAGCCTTATGAGGAGCAGCTGAGGGAACTGGGATTGTTCAGTCTGGAGAAGAGGAGGCCTCTTTTTCCAGGTAACAGCACTAGGACAAGGAGTGTTCTGGGAACAGGATGCAGAGAAGGCAGAGATACTCAGCGCCTTCTTTGCTTTTGTCTTCACTGTGGGAATTCCCCCTCAGGATTACTGCACTGTGGGGTAAGTGAGAGGGTCTAGGGAATGGAAGGTTTCCCTTTGGTGAGGGAGGAGGTGGTCCAAGAGCATCTGTGCAACATCAGTGTACGTAAATCCATGGGCCCCAATGGAATACATCTATGTGTGCTGAGGGAGTTGGCAGAGTTGACTGCTGAACTGCTCTCTTATCATCTTCAAGAGGACATGGAAAATGGGAGAGGTGCCTGAAGACTGGAAGATAGCCAATATCACTCTGGTCTTCAAAAAGTGCAAGAAGGAGGAGCCGGGTAACTATAGGCCGGCCAGCCTTACCTCTGTCCCTGGAAAGCTGATGAAACAGTTTGTTCTGGATGCCATTTCTGGGCAGTTGGAAGAGAATAGGTTTATCAGGAGTAGTCAGCATGTGCTCAACAGGGGGAGCTCATGCTCGAACAACCAGGTAGCCTTCTGTGATGTCATTACTGGCTGGGTGGATGCGGGGAGAGCAGTGGATGTAGTCTACCTTGATTTTAGCAAGGAATTTGATACTGTCTCCCACAGCATCCTTATAACAAAGTTGAGGAGGTATGGAATAGATGAGTGGATGGTGAGGTGGGTTGAGAACTGTCTGACTGGCAGAGCTCAGATGGTTGTGATCGGTGGTGCAGAGTTCAGTTGGAGGCCTGTACTTTATTGATGTTCCTCAGTGGTCGGTGCTGGCTCTGGTCCTGTTCAGCATCATCAATGACCTTGATAAGGGAATAGAGACCACCCTCAGCAATTTTATTGATGATACAAAGCTGGGAGGAATGGCTGACACACCAGAAGGCTGTGCTGCCATTCAGCAATACCTGAACAGGCTGGAGGGCTGGGCAGAGAGGAACCAGATGAGGTTTAACAAGAGCAAGTGCAGAGTCTTGCACCTAGGAAGGAATAAGCGCATGCACTAGTTCGGGTTGGGGGATAATCTGCTCGAGTGGAGCTGTGAGGAGAGGGACCTGGGTGTCCTGGTGCATGACAGGTTGGCCATGAGACAGTAGTGTGCCCTGGTGCCCAAGAAGGCCAATAAGATCCGGGGGTGCATTAAAAAGAGCATGGCTAGCTGGTCAAGGGAGGTGAACTTTCCCCTCTACTCTGCCCTGGTGAGGCCTCATCTGGAGTACTGTGTCTAGTTCTGAGTTCCCCAGTACAAAAATGACAGGGATCTCTTGGAAAGAGTCCAGCTAAGAGCTACAAAGATGATAAAGGAAGTGGAACACCTCCCTTATGAGTAAAGGCTGAGAGACCTGGGTCTGTTCAACCTTGAGAAAAGAAGACTCAGAGGGGATCTGATCCATGTCTATAAATAGCTAAGGAGTGGGAGGCCAAGGGGCGAGGCTGGACTCTTCTCTGCAGTGTGTGGTGATAGGACAAGGGGAAATGGCCACAAACTGATGCATAGGCAGTTCAGCACAAATGAGCATGGGAATTTCTTCACAGTGCAGTGACAGAGCACTGGCACAGGCTGCACAGAGAGGTGGTGGAGTCTCCTTCCCTGGAGACATTCAAGACCTGCCTGGATGCCTACCTGTGCAATCTGGTCTAGGGAGCTGCTTTGGCAGGGGGTTGGACTAGATGATCTCTAGAGGTCCCTTCCAACCCCTAAAATTCTGTGGTAATGGCTTTAAGTTTTGCTGGAGGAGGTTCAGGTTGGATATTAGGAAAAAATTCTTCTCAGAAAAAGTGGCATTGGAACAGGCCAGCCAGGGAGGTGATGGAGTCACCGTCCCTGGAGGTTTTCAAGAAAAGATTAGATACAGCACTGAGAGACATGATTTAGTGGGCATGGTGGTGATTGGTCAATGGTTGAACTAGATCATCTGAGTGGACTTTTCCAACCTTCATAATTTTCTGGTTCTGTGACTGACAGTGCATTTCTGTCAGTTCATGAAGGTGAAGAGTTCACTCAGGATTACTAGAGCCATTGCTCATAATTAACATAAAGGATGTTCAATGCCAGCTTGCTACATCTTTCGAGTTTTTATATCCAGGGTCATGATAATGCAGTTTAATATACCATACAATAAACCTTTCTAATATATTCTGCTTTGTTTGTTTTCTGATTTCTTCTAGTGAAGAATAAAATTTCTTCTTGAGTTTCTTACCAAAACACTAATTTTATGCAAAACAGCATTATTGAAATGAACTGGATCAATCTCACTTTCTCACTTTTTCTAGGTCCTGCTCTGACTTTTCAGCTTCACAGAGAACAGACAGCTGGTTTTGTAGCTTGTAGGAGTGTGGATATCACTGAGGTCTAGATAACATTAATGTGACTGGGAGTTAATTTGCTTGTCTACGTGCTCTGCATTATGGGGTGTATCTTTAGGTTTAACAGTTGCACTAGAAAGACAGTCTGCCTTCAGAGCTGGGTAGTATGAATAAGAGGAGATAAGAGGATTCACAGCCAGAGTAATTTCTAACTGATGCTGTTAAACCTTGATTTAGGATATTTCTGCACAGCTTGGCCCATGCTCACAAAATGAAACTGGTGGACTGTGCTGAGATCATAGGCAGTGATTAAACATTTATGGTTAATGTAGTATACTATGGTATTGCTGCTGCCCAGAGGCAAAGCATTGTAATGCAGATTCATAATAGCTGCTGCAAGAACTCTAAAACAAAAAGGTTTGCAGTTTCTCCTGCAGTACTGGCTCCTGGCTGTTCTCAAAACTAAGTGCATTTTTCTTTTTCTTCTTTATTTTAGAATGAGGAAGGTAGGGGAGAAGTAAATGGAGGCTAATATTCAAGAAATTGCAGCTTCCATCATTTCTATGTCCTTCACATTTGTCCTCTGCTTAAACTACTCTTGAATGCGTTAGGTTACTCTGCTTTTGTAAATAAATTTATGAAATTAAATTCTGTAACCCTTGTGCAAGTATGTAGCTGTGCTGGTGGTAAGGGCTCAGTTGCAAGATAGGCAGATTAATTAGAATATTTACTTCCAAGGGGTTACTGCTTGTTTAAGATATGGTTTTAAACATTTGGGTTTTAAATGTATTCCTGTTGTATTTGTGATCCCATTAGGTGTATATAAGACAATCACGCTTTTAAAAGTTTTTTGTTTGTTTTTAGGTGATAATATAAAACAACTTGACTGCCAGCTGCAGCTGATATTATTTGAGTGTTCTGTGTTTTGCTTTGTTTGTATTTATTTGCATATCAGATATTATAGTTTGCATAAAAAGACTACTCCTAGTTTAAATCTCTGAATGGTTGATTGCACATGCATTGTAACGTGGCAGTTTTTCATACTGTGTTGAGATCCAGTTCAGCTCTCTGTCTTGAAAGGTGTTGACTTGTAAATATTCACTCTATCTGAAGAAAATAGTAGAATTGTAGCAACATGCTTTTGATGCTAAGTGCTGTAATTGTTATGCTGGAAGTTTCCTGAAACTGTCAGGTTGGTGGAAGAAAGAGAGACAGGGTGACATAAAGGACACAGATAATCACAAGTCTTCATTATGGACATGTAATGGTTCGGATAAACAAGTGTTAGTTTACTGAAAGAAAATGTATTTGAGGAAAGAGAAACAGTTGTCTGCTAAAGTCATTTAGGAAGGGAAATTCGGAGTTCCTATGAGACATACAGAAAATACGTAAGCCTGTCCTAGTCTGCATTTACTGCTTGAATGCTGGAATTACACTTTTAAAATTACTTGTAAGCATATATAAAGTGTTGTTAGAGAGAACTCTTATGGTAAAATTATATTACTTGCAATATGATTACACATTTTACCCTAATAACTTATGGCATTTGAGAAGAGGAACCTTCTTGGAAGACACATACCAGAAGAGTAATTATATAATGGTAAGTTCTTAATTTACATGCAACTAAATGCAATGACATCTGAAAGATGCCTTTTCTCTGAAAAGGACTGGGGGATTTCTGCTGATTTCTTTGAGGAGAATGTGGTCAGACCACACCCTTTCAGATGAGTTGCCCCATCTCATTTAAGAAGCACTGATGTTATTGTTGCTAGCATCTGTATTTTGCATGGAATTTAGGTGCCCTAAGAAAGTATCACAAGATTTTGACTCTAGTCAGCAGATAAAAAAGGGAAGTACCTAATTGTTGGCTAAAAAAATCAGTCAAAGGACACATCTTGTTCTAATGCAATGTTTTGAAAACTGAAAGTTGTACTGTCTTTTTTTCAGTTTATGACAAAATATATACAAGTCTGATATGTCACTGTGCAGCTTCACCTGTATGTGGAGAACTGTGAAACTGCTCACTGTCGCTTATCTTGCCATTTTTCATCTTTCTTTTCCTGATTTAATCTCTTTTGTTCAATATAAAGATATCTTCAGCTTTACCTAGTGGGAGCAAAAACAAAGAAGAGGTGTAAAACCACATCCATATCATCAGTATTTCCAAAAAATAGACATTCAAGAAGGATTAATGTCTCATATCTAGAGCCTGGGGAAAAGAACAAGGGGAGATGGAGGAACAGCAATACACAGAAAATGAAATGAAGGCCTTTACTGATAATGCCATTACAAAGGGTTGGTGTGGCTTAAGGGTTAAGGCAGAGGATTGAGAATTATGTCTCCTGGAAGACATACCAGTTTCTTCAATTAACCTGTCCTTGACCTGAGGTAACATTGTTTGTGTCTTGATTTGCTTGCCCATGTAACATGTTTTTTTTTAATTATTATTTTGTGTAGGTTTAGTGGGAATTGATTGTTTATAAACGTCTTTGAAATTCTCAAATGGGGAAAAAGTTGCTTGTATTGGAGGCTGTTGGCAATATTTTTATGCTTTTGTGCTACTGAGAATTTGCAAATAACAGGTAAAAAGTAACGCTTTTCAAACTTGACTTTCACTGCTTTGCAATGTGTGTAATCGTTTACTGTGGTGTAAAGTAAGTGTAAAAATGTGACTGAACTAGAAGATAACAGCATTTTATGCTCATTTTATCCAGATACGGATCACTACGCTGTGATCTAGACAGCAAAAGATCAGGCTCCCAAAGTATATATAGGATCCGCGTACTGGACAGGTTGTTAATGGGTTGCTGTGCTGCATGAGGAATTCCACTGAGGAACTCTCTTCCTCTGGGAAGACATTTCTCTTGGGATGTTGCTAAGCAATCAGACAGTAGCTTCTCTCTTATTGTACAGTCTGCCTCAGTGATGGCATGAGACTTCATCCTGAAGGTGGAACAGTAGATTATGGCACCACTTATGACTGAATGGTGCCTGAATTAACATTGCTTTTGAATCTAATTTACTGCCTCCTGATAGCTCTGTGCTGTACCTAGTGGCCATAAGGGCTAGGTTATGTTTTATCACTGTCTTTTGTTGAACAATATGCCTGTGCTTTCCATTTCTGCAGAGCTCAAGGCGCTCTTCCCTGGGTAAAATGGCTCTGAAAGAATGGCTGACAGAAGAGGCCCTATACCCTTCATTGAGTACCACGTTGCATGTTGTGGGATTAAACTATATCCATTCTTGTATCTACAAGAACTTTTATCTCTGGTTGGACTCCCGTAGAATCACTAAAATGAGGCCCAGAGAGGTGAAAGGCTGCAGAGTTAGAAAGTCTAAAACATAAATGGTATTTCATTATATAAGTCTTGTTTTCTTGTTTTGTTTTCTGATTAGGACAAGTTGTCAATATACAGAGAACTTTAAAAAAAAAACATCTGTTAAGAGATGGGTTCTGATATGAGCAAAGTAACCAATGGCATGATGTTTTAACTCTTCAGTGACACTGTCAACAGCATCTGGGATTTTAAAAATTTAGATGGGCCAATTCCCTAAATACTCCTTTAGTGTAAAAGACAAACTGTGTCGCAACCTAAAGTAGAATTGCATTCTTTAGGGAATGAACATTTCAAAAGGTTGCCAGGTGAATTACAACTCAATAGTCAATATTTAGAGCAGATGTCTATTCTATAATTGATTGTGTATTTTTTTTTTCTTTTTTATGAAAAATAGTAGGTCTTTGTGGGGAGAAAGAAAGACAGCTGATGGACATTGTTGATCAAAGCACTGATATTTACATATGTCTTCTCTGTAAAGGATTCTTTGAAGTTAGTTTGCTTGCTAATTCATCCACTGCTTTAGTTACAAGGCAGCTCTGAGAGTGGCAGCGTTTAATTTGTGTGAGCAATATTTCATTTGGTTAGAACTGGGTCTCTGACACCTCAGCCCTGGAGGTCAGATTTCTTTGGCCGATAGCTGGCTCTGGTTGACTGCTTTCTGCTGTGATTCTGTGAACCATATCAGTATTGATCAGAATAAAAGTGCTTTCATGTCTGTGATCTTGGGCTTTACTATAGAATAATTTTTATCTTGGCCAAATTCATGGTTTGTTGTAGTTTTCTGCTTTTTGAAACCTCGCTTTTGTTGATATCTAATGATAAAGCCTTATCAGTTATTTGTATAAATGGACAGGCTTAGTCTTACAAAGCTCTCTTAGGCAGTGTACTAAGAAATCCATCGTTTCTTCAAGTGTTGTCAAGTGTCTACACTATATTGAGGTTTTGGAAAGTTCTGTTGTAAGAAAAGGTTACAATCACAGACACATTTTTTAGTGTCTTTCGAAAGCTGTCTGTACCAAAATGATCTGTTGTACAAGTTAGCATGGAGATAAAAATGAAATAAGAAAGTTTTGTTCGGGAGTACAGATCCCTGCAGTGCAGTGCTTACAGAAGTACAACACTATATTTAGAAATATTTCATGAATCACTCATCTGTAAGGGATAGCAGATTAACCACTGAAAGTCAGAGTTGGATTGGGAGGTGACTAGTAAAGCCTCCCACCTGTGTGTGAGAAGAGATTCTGGTTTTGTATTTTCAATTTCCTGTACCCTGGTATTACTGTCTGGGTTGGAATTACACATATTTTGTAGAGGCAGACAGTGAGATGGCAAGTTTAAATAGTTACGTGAGGATTGATTGCACCTGAGGAAATTTTGGATAGTGAGAAGTTGTCAGATGGCAAATGGTCATCTGTAGCTACAGGGATGTTTTAGAAATCACCTGTGCCATGTTTAATGAATATCTCTGAGCTTTCTGTCTGGAAAGATCAGACCTAAAAAAGAGAATGACTCAAAAAAAGAAGCAGAAGGGACAGGAAAACCTACTCTAGCTGTTCAGATAAAGCTTTTTAAATGATTTATTTTGTTTCTTGAACAGCCATAAAGGAACAATTTGGGAATCTGCTAGACCAATTAAGATGCATGTGTGTACACACAGAATCTGTATTCTAATCGTGTCTGGCTAGTTGTATTATACTGATGTATGAACAAATTCTTTTTCTTTGATTCACTGTTCTTTTTAAGAAAATCTAACAGCTATGGCCCATATTAGTTTTACTTACTTAATATTTTTAAATGATTTGAAAATATGCCTATTTAATACAATCAGCATGTCTATATCAAAAAATAACCAACTTAAAGAAGAAATGTGTTCAGTTGCCTAAAGGTGAGGCACTTCATAAATAGACACAGGACTTGCTATTAAAATTGCAGATATAAAAAACACAGTATTCTGTCGTTACTTAAGTCTTGACTATCTCTAAACAAGTTGCAGTTTTGTCCTGGTTCTCTGTTTAAATACACAGCTCTTTTTTAAGCAGTGTGCTACAAAGTGCTGCTCACAGGTAACCACAACATTTTGCTTGCTGAATAGGAGAAATTTACTTTCTAAAGCCCTAAGTAAAGCAAATGGCAACTATAGTTAACAGTAAAACAGGAATTTATATATATATTTTTTCCAATAGTCACTATTAACCAGATATTTAGCTTTATACTGATGGAAAATATACTTTCATATGATCCTAATACTGGAAGTTTTTTTGTCTAACAATGGGAAGGGGATTATAAAGTTATATCAGTGTAGTTATTACAATCTATCATTAGTATGCCCAGAACAAAGGTTCCCATGTAGTGTAATACGGGTTTTTTTGTTTTTGTTTTTTAATTTTTTATTTTTTTTCTTCTTGAAAGCTTTTTTGGCTTTGTGGAAGTGTAATGGTCTGTGCATGTTGCGAGTGGAGAATCCTGTCCTTAGGTATGCAGTTCATTTAACAAGAAGTGAAACAGTCAGTTATGTACATATGTGTTGCGATATCATTTTTATATATAAGGTTCTCTAATGAGAAATACAAAACTTCACCATTTTATTCTTTTCTGCATTAGAAGTGATTGTGCATGGGTCTTGCCTCCAGGTGTTTCTTCAGCATTTATTTACTTATCTTATTGTTTTCTTCTAAGGGTAGTAAGCTAGGAGATGCATGCTGCACATCATGCTGTGTTTTCAGTTGTCATTTTGAGACTATCTCCAGACAGTAAGGTCAGACAAAAACTGTATGCCAAATGGACCAGACAGTAAGAAGCTGTTCAAATGAATTAAAAACAGAATAAATAGATAAATATTCCAGAGCTGTAAAGTAGTTGGCTCTAAACTCTCAACCTTACTTTTTTTTTTTTTTTCTTATTCTCACATATGCATAGTTCCTTTTCAACAGGGAGGTAAAACACACCATATTTTTTCTTTAATGTATCAGTTATGATCTATTCCTAAATCTTAAAAATGTTGATGTATTTCTAAGTTTTTCATCTTGCACATTAAACATGATTTTTCCTCAGATTTTGACTCACAGACACATTCAAATAGTTTTGTATTTGATGAGCATCTCAAACATTTTTTTTAATTTCATATGTTCTTTGCATCTCTGGCATGAAAGATGCGCTCAGATATCTGTTAATTAGTTAATTTGAAAATCTCATTTTTCCATGAGATTGGAAAAATTGATAATTTTATCTAAATATCTTGACCACCTCCTATGACAAAAAGTGTGAAAAACCAGTGAATTTTTCTCTGACTGCATAGGAAGCATACACAGAAAACAGCGTTTAGATGAAATTTAGATTTGAAATATAGCCACTCTCTTGTCTGTTTCTTGTTTATTTATTCATTTGTTTTCCTTTGGTGATGGTACGGAAGCAGTTTCAGTAATTAGAAAATTCATACAGTTGTATCTGTCACCTCAAACTTAGTGTGAGTGCCACTTGGTAAGGCAGCGTGTGAATTCTGTTGCACAAAGAGAATAACTGGTCATTCTTTCATGACATATATCTGAACATGTTGACAGAATTTCAGTCCAAAGAATTAAATTATATGTCTGTATTCTGAAAATATATGATGCTCAACATCCTGTCAAAGATACAAACCTAGTATTTCACATAATCTGCATTCAGGGCAATAAGACAACTTGCAGAAGGTGTTAAAACACATGTTCATATGATTTGGGAAGCTTATGCAGAATGCTCTTTTAATCTCCTGCCTCTGATCCTCCATTGTCTGCTCCCTGTACTGCAACCTGTAATACAACAACCTATTTTGCTCTTTTTTGTTTAATAAGTAGGCTATCTGAGGGGCAGGTTGTAAAGAAAAATGTATATTTTTAAATGAGGAGTTCATAAATTGTGAAGTATTGCACAGTTCCAGTAGGCTTTTTCTTTAAATATACATCAACTTATTTCTCAGAGGATAAATTCAATTCTCTACTACAGAAGGTTAAAAAAATAAAAATAAAAAAAAAAGATAGATGCTGTTTACAGCCTTTAAAAGTGTAGTGCTTCTATCTTGACATAGAGAAACTTTCTTTAAAAAACAGGATACCATTCCTACTTCTCNAAAAAGATAGATGCTGTTTACAGCCTTTAAAAGTGTAGTGCTTCTATCTTGACATAGAGAAACTTTCTTTAAAAAACAGGATACCATTCCTACTTCTCTCGTTACTAAATTCCTATTTGACATGTTTATTCTCCCTTCCGGATCAGAGTTAGATTTTACGTGAATTGAAACAGATTTATATTTATAGGTTAAATGAAGATAGGTCTATCTGGAATTTCAACTTTTAAGGCTAGTCAGGATGAATATCCTGTAGAATCTGTTTCTCTTTTATTCTAGCAGTGATACAAAAGAGGGTAACAATTCATTTTGAAACTGGAACTTTAAAGTATCTTTACAGATCCATATTTTATTTGATTTGACAAACATAGAATACTGCTTTGTTTGCAAGCTCATGTCAGCTTCTGTTTTTCCTTGTAGAACTGAAACCTAAGTGATTAAAAATCCACAGTTGCTATAGTTTTTTTTTTTCTGTTTGTTTTGTTTTGATTTGATTTTTTGTTTGTTTTTGTTAGTTTTTGTTTTTCTTGTTTTGTTTTGGTATTTAATGAACTATGAGATCTATAGCATTGAACAGTGGACTAAAACTGTCTCCTGCCTTAACTGCAGGGCAATGATATTATTGTGTTTATCTTACAGCAACAAAATTCAAATATACCTTTATTAACCAACTCACATCATGGTTAGATGAGTTGAGTGTAAGATTTATGAAGGAGGAATATTTTTTAAAATGTTCTACACTGCTCATTCAGTATTGTGGATAAAATTCCAAAAAACATTTTTCTCTCTCAAAGTTCCTATTGTAGTTGGTAACTATTTCATCTGTTGTGCTGTAAATATATTTAAAAAAAAAAAAAGCACCAAATACAAACAGAAAAAACAAACCTCAACAATTAAAAATAACACAAAATAGACTGTTTTTCCTTCTAGAAGCCTAGATGGGGAGGAAAGGAAGGTGCTACATGTGAGTTAAGGGCTGGGCTGCATGGAGCTCCCAGCTGGCAATAGCACGGTTGAGAGCCTCTGGGTAATGATGAAGGGACAAGCAAATAAAATGGATGTCATTGTGGAAGTCTGCTGTTGGCCACACAGCCAGGATGGCAGTACTGATGAATTATTCTTTAAGGAACTAACAGATATCTCTAGATCAGCTGCCCTTATCCTTATGGGTGACTTCAACTTGGCAGATGTTAACTGGGAATACCACACAGCTGATACAAACAAGTCCAGGAGAGTCTTCTAACACCTTGATGAAAACTTCTTGGTACAGGAACTAAGGGAGGCTATTAGAAAAGATCTTGTGGTTGAAGCAGAGATAGGTGGCTGTCTTAGCCACAAAGCATTCAAGTTTAAAATCTTTGCTGACTGGAGGAAAACTGCCAGAAAAGGTTCAACCCTGTATATGGGGAGAGTAAACTTCAGACTATTAAGGGTACTAGTTAGGAAGATCTCCTGGGAATCAGCTTTTGAAGTCTCTATAACTCTCACCTTCCCTCATCTTTCCTAGTTAAAGCTGTCCTTCCCTGGTTGGTCAGTCTGTTGTCAAAGATGTGTGTGCACCATTTAGTGGATTCTATCTTTTCCAGTCAGTTACTGATCTTCAAAAAGGATCCCATGGTTATAGAAACCAAAAACCTGTAGCCAACACCAGTGGTGCAGCCGGTTGTTCACTTGCAGTTGTCCACATCTACTTCTCCAAACTTCATTTTTCTTCTCTATCCTTTATTATAACAGGAAGATTTAAAAAAAAAAAAAAAAAAGAAAATGATCTGTACCCACAATTGATCCTCATTTGATAAATGCCATTTCCAAGTTACCTATGTGGAAGATCAACAGGGGTTAATAGTTTCTGCACCTTAATGGAGTGAACGATCTTTCCCCTGATTCAAGCTCCTGACAGGTAGCAAACTTCTCTCTACAGTAGGTCAAGTCAAGTTGGCTGATGGATTTCTGTCCTCAGTAGCAGGGAATCACCTACAGCAATCACTCACTGATTTTTCCAGGTGATCCTGCATGGCACATGGTCTGCTGGCTCAATTTCTTCACTCAAAGCCACGCTCCTATGTTGATGGAGGACACTAGTCCTGCTTATTAACTGCAAGCTGCAGGTGGTGCAACAGACTTTCTCCTTATATGAGGAGTGACCAGTTTCCAGCCTTCATCTTCTGCAGACTTGATGAGTTTCAGCTGGCACACAGTCCACTTGCACCTTCAATGCAATGGGAGGTCGAGACTCTTGATGCTGTAGGAGCTTCAAAAACATCCTATCCTTTGCTTGTCTTCGTGCGTGCTACTCATCTTGCTTATTTCCTCCCTTAACTTCTTGACATGGCAGCATAACTCTTCAACTACAGCAACACACCTTCTACAGAAGAGATGACCTTCAGCCTCAAGCACTCCCTGCAATTTGAGACCTGCTGCCAGGAGGTCTGTCTGGGCAGAAGTCTCTGGCACAGCTGATCCAGCAGCTCCAGCAGATGCAGCTGCTAAGGAAAGGGTTCTGTGGTGTGTCGAAACCATACCTGAGGGGGAAAGTACAAATAGTCACCTCTGTTCCTTGCAGAGAACAAAGTATGTGAATGAGCTATTGCTGGGTTTTTATATTAGCACTGAATGCTTCTGGAAATGAACTGAATGTTCTGATGAATTTTTATCTAAAATACACTTCCCTCTTTAGCTGTTAGTTGCTTTCCAAGAAATTAATCTGCTGTTTTTAACAGATGAAAGCTTGTGAGGCCTCATTTGTTGTCAACTAGTAAGATCTCTTACACAAATAAACAATTTTTTATTGTAGTAAATTCTGTGAAAATAATTATTTTCTTTTTGGAAGGGTGTACAGAGTCTTCTGTATTCTCTTGTATATTAGTGGCAAAGAATAAACTGTTATGCATTAGAAATTCATTTCCACTTTTTTTTTTTTTTCTGCTGAAGATAATTAGAATTCATGTAACCAGACCTTCTGTGGGAACAGCATAAAGTCTGAATAACAAAAATCTGCTTTTACAATAACAACATTGTTGCATGTATAAAGACTTAGGTCTTCATTTTAGAATTAAAAAGCAGAAAATAACCACCAGGTATTAATATTCCCAAAAGAGTGCCAGTAGTAGTTTGTAATGAAGCAAATGACTCCCTATATAAACCTGTATTTTCCTGTTGTATATTAAGCAGATAATGGGAAGTGTTAGCTTGGAAGCGTTTATTGCTCAGCAGTTCACTCAGTAAACACAGGTAAGAACCTGATTAAACAACTTAAGACAATGTTTCTTAAAGCCAGTAATTTCCTCAGCTCTTCTTCAGAGTTTTCTGAAAGGTTATATATTATAGTTGCAAAAAGATTGCTTCTGACAGCGATGTTCCTCATATTAGAGCATTGTCAAAACAGGTATATACACAAGGACAAGAAGCAGCTGAAGTACATCGCTTGCTGAACATACTGCTGGGCATGCTCAATCTGGCTATGCAGCTCAACATAGTCACATGGCAGACGACTTTGGGCAAGAATCTATACCACTAGATTATTATTGTTACTTTTAATAACTTGTAGCAATCCTTGAAATATGTGTTTATGCTTTGGGTACAGTGAAGAAATGCATCTTCTTATACTGCATTAAGTTCACATCCAGCTTTTGTATTTTGACCGAGATGGTGGCTTTGCACATTCTTAATGTTGGTTGAAAGTATTGAAATAAAAAAGTAATCTGTCTTACATTCAGTTTCTGATTTCATTTCATAATTTACCCTTATAGTCATCGAGTAATGTATTTATAGTGGAGTCGCATACATTATGCTGATTACACTGGATTTAGTTAGCATAACTGTCATATACAATCCAGGTATTTATTCTTCTTAACTGAAGTGAGAATGGAAATCTGTTTTTCGTCAGTAATAGAGGAAGGACTTGTTTCTCTATGAATTCCTTGTGACTGTTCACACTCAGCTGGGAATCAAGACGTATATGTTCATTCTCTTCACAAAACTTGACCGTGTTGCTCGGTGTGTGTTGTTTTTATCTTCTGCTCCAGTAACATTTTTAACATTCTTAACATTTTTATTGTCATAAGTGATAACCAGCATGGACATAAAATTCTAAGACTAAGGATGAATTTCTGAAAATCTGGTAGAGGTATTTGGAATAGGAGGCCAGGTTTCTTTTTTCTCTCTAATCAACAGCGATGCAGAGAAGCAATGGCATTTGGCACTGTATGCCTTTGCAGTGTCTCTATCTCAATTTAAAATATGTCTCTAATTTGCAAATACCTCATTTTACACCTGAGAAAGCCTAAGAAATATAGGTACATCTGTAGAAGCACATACCTGAAGATTAACTGTTTGGATTTCTGAATGCTCAAAGCATTCTTAGAATTTATGCATTAATCATTTTCTGCCTCAGTTTATAGATCTGCAGTATCATTCTACTGATAACTGTAATAACTAATTAAAAAAAACCACTTTCTTTTCTGAAACATAGTTAAGAGAAAGTTTTTCTCAGAGAGGTTCAGAAGTATAGATAACGCATTATTAGAGAAGATTTTTATGCCCAGCTTAACATGTAAGGAAAGAACCATGTTCTTTGCATTTAACTGCCTTAGGAACTACAACAGCAAAAACAGGTACTATGCCTTTTGTGATGCAATTTCATCCTCTCATGTGCAGAACCTTTCCATTGTAGACCTCCATTCCCACTGCCCTTCCCACCTCCATCATATCCAGGCAAAAAGAATTGAGCCACTTGCTGTTGTGAGTTTGCAGGAATCTGTAAAAATGGCTGGTCTGCAAGCAGTGTTAATTGTAGTTGGCAAAATGTCATGCAGGAGAACAAGAGAGGGATTAGCATTGCTAACATTCCAGCATGTGAAGTTCACTGTGCTTTTACTCTGTAAGGATGAAGGATATGGTATGGCCACCTGTCTGGTGCTCCATAGAAGCCTAGCTAGTCAAGTCATTATTTATCTGTGAAAACATCTGTGCAATTAAGCTGAACGCCAAATAGCATGAAGGTTCAGGTGATAGTAGAAAGCTTCAAGCATACTGTCAAGCAAAGAGATCTGATTATCACCTGGTTTTTGCAGTGTTGGCTGTGTAATTCAATAGGCATTGATCAGTTGATTGGTGTATATGCCACATGCATTAAGAACTGCTATGCTGAGGTTAAAATAGAAAAAGAAGTAATGTCTTTAACAGATGCTTTCTTGTAAATACACATCATCTTTACGTTGTTTTTAAGTGGGAATTATGTGACTTTATTTTCAGTTCTCAGTTACAATTAAAAAATGCTATATTATTTGTATATATAAAATAAGGATTTAGTTAATCATATTTCTAACAAAAGAGTTATAAAGTAAAAAAAACCACACATTTTTAAATTACATTAATAATTTGTAGATAATGTATATTGTCATTATATTGGTATTAGATGTTATGGTGTGCATAAGATACCAATGTGTATGAAATGTGATTACAATATGTTGTTTTTTGAGGAATGTGATTTTCTATAAAATGACTGCAGATGTTTTAAAAACAAAATGATTCTCAGAACATGCGCTTTCCTGAAGTTCAATGTTCATACAGCTGTTAGGGTTTGTTTTTTCTTTACAATCAAATATTAATGTTTATAGGATCATGAGAGTTGCACATTAAAAATTAAATTCTCCTTTATTTTAAGTCAAAGTTTAAAAGAAAGAAAGAAAGAGATTTTTTCCCAGATCGTCAGTTCTAATTTTCCTTAAAACATATCAGATTCAACTGGGAAACTCATCAGTATGAACAGATGTGAGATAAGTTTTTGCTACTCTGAAGTTTTGTTGGGAACTTTCAGTGGAAGCACATCTAGGAGAAAGGCTACGTGATTATTCATTTATTGCCTTTTTGCTTTCATATTGCAATGCTACTATTAATGTAAAAAAAAATCAATTTCTACTATTTACATTTGAACCTCTGAATATAGTCAGTTTTGCTATTGAAAAAAAGAACTGTGTAGTGTTCCAGTAACTCATCTACTAACACAATCTTTCTGATTTGATGAATGGACTCATTCTAAAGGATTCGCTTCTATGATGTGTGATACTTCAAACAAATAGAAATATGACTTTCATCCACACATCGGAAGGAATCATTTCTGTTGTCACATATGAATGACTCGTTCTGAACATTGTATATCCTCTGTCACACCGGGCTGCTCATTTAAACTGTACAGGGAGAGCTTAGTGGATTAAGAACTATTGTTCAGCTAAAAAATTATATGTTTCCCAAATGTTTAAACAAAATCAGTCCAGTATGACGTTCTGATTTTGTTTCTTTATGTTAAAAATAACAGTTCTCTTTTTACTGAGCAGTGCAGAAAACTAAGAATAGTGGTCAGAATTCTGTCTGTTAAATGTGAAATCAGTGCTAAAAATTAGATACTCCAGTGTAGACCTTCGTTGTTCACAACAGACAGTGCAATGTGTGGCTTCAAGCTGAAATATCCAAATAAAACTTAGAATTTCTTTTTGTTATTTTTTTTTAATTAGCTGCATTGAGGATCAAGGATTTTTATAAAGTCTTAACTTGACTTGGGACATTTGCAATGTAAAAATGTTTGTATCTGTATTTCTTTTGTCAGTGGAAGCAAAGCATAATGTATGCATACAGTATTTCTTGTGCAATTAATTAATTTTGTGTTCTTTGTGCGGGATAGAATTTCTTACACAAACACTCTCATCTGATTTGCCTCTCATTTCAATACTTGCATAAGGATTCTCTAGCCTTTCAGATCCTCTCTTTTACATATTTCATTTTCTTCAGATCATGAGACGGCATTGTACTGAGGGAGTCAACTGGCACAATGCCCACAATTAATGATAAGCCTTCTCTTGTCATTCTTTCTCTGCATTATTGTAAGCGTTTATGAGTAAAGGAAAGGAACACAATGTATCTATGCTTCTGAATATGAAATCCATCATTTCACCTTTTGTTTTTTTTCTTTTCTTTTCTTTATTATTATTTTTTTCCCAGGGAGTGGACTTCTATTTGAAAGGAAAAAAAAAACCAAAACAAAACAACAGGAGAAATAACATCACTAAGGAAAATTTAGAAGGCTTGCTTTTTTTTTTTTCTTATTTATTTTTAGGATTTTTTGAGCTACAAATTTGCTAATAATTAGAAAACTCATTCATGATATTGCAGTATTAGTCTGCTTACAGATTTTTTTTTAATGTGTGTAAGGCTTCACAGACCTCATGGGATACCATATTTAGATACGACAAACTGATGCCAATAGAATATCATAGTAGACTTTGCTAAATAATATTAGCTTTAGGGAGAATATTACATATTTGCTTGAAGGCTGTGAACAGCAGTGTGGGATATTCCACTAACTTGTCTTTTTATAAATATGAAGAAAATATTTAAGAATTGATCTTAATGTTCTCTCTACCTAAGCTTCTCTCAGGCTTCATATAAAAGCTGTGAATGACCTCTGTGCAGAAAAAAAGTTTTGAATAGAATAATGTTCAGAGCTTTATGCAATGTCACTTCTATTGGCTGTGTTGTCTTGTAAAAAGTAGCAAGGTCCTGTTTTAAAGTCCAGTGAAGTCAGAAAAATACTTTCCTCTTTGTTCAGAAGTTTGAATTGATATGTTATGATTTTAATGTTGCTTCTAAGATTAAAATTAAAGTTTCCACATCCAGTCTTTAAAAACATGTAGAAAACCATCAAAGTGGGAGGAGATTGCTTGGATTCTAGCAGCTGCCAGGACTTATATTTAATTAGCACTGGCTTTGAGATTTTTAAAGAAGAAGAAAAAAATGAGATTATACTTTTGATACACTGTAAATAAGACTACACAGAAATAGTATAGACTAACTCCAATTCTCTGCTGTATGTTTTATCAAAGGATCTTTCCCAGTAGTGGAATGTGATTTTGGTACAGCAAGACTTGATTTAGGATTTAGTCAATAGCATTTTGTTTCCTACTAGGAAGGCTTTTCTGATTTTCTTACCTTTTAAAGAAGGGGAATGATAAATTAATGATTTTGCAATTGTAGTGTGGTGCTAAGAGACTTATTATAGGAGTGGAATCATTGCTAGTGGTACAGTATGAGTTGTCAAAAGATTCATGTTCAGTAGATTAAATAGATTGCTTGACAGAAATCTTCGCAGATGCTGGGTCTGTTTAATTACTAAAGTAACATAATTTGTACCTGGATGTGTGATATAGGCTGTGAGGGAAAGCAAATGTGATCAGAGGATGTAAAATAACACTATTTTATCTATTTTTATTAGGAGTTGTTAAGATGCAACTTTTCGCTAGCTTGTTTCTAAACATTTTAAAAATCTAGATTATTACAAACCACATTCAGATTTCCTGGTGTATGTGTCTAAATGTTATTGTAGGGATAGTCATGGATAATAATTTCAATGACTTGCTCTGTTGAAGTAAATACCTGCTAATGGAAATGATACCTGAGTACCATGCTTCAGCACTTTTCTGTATTTGGTTTTTCGTTACTGAGAAAAGAGCACCTATCAGAATGCCCTCATTTGTTTGGATGCAGCTGAGATTTGAAAGGGCAAGGCAGGTGTGCTGTTTTCAGTAATGTTAATTTAGTATGTGACACAGTTCATAAACCAGCAGTTAAACGTGAACACAGAATGCATTTTGAGGCCAGCTTAATGGATTACTCCGTCCTGTAGAAATGAAAATATTTCATAAAATTTTTATGTTGTTAACCTTCCACACTTGAGATGCCATGGCACCACGGGGGAGAGAGGAGTGTTCTGTGAGAGATGTGCCAGGGCACTGTCTGCTTGCCTGGGATAGCTCAGCACTTCAAAAACCTGGACAGAAGGGTGACAGCTCTTGAGAGGGAGCATTCTCCTGACTTCAAAGGAGCTGAGAACTGAAGGTGGGGCACTCTATCCAGTTGACATACTGATTCTTCTGCTAGCTGCTGTTACAGCAAATGAGAAAATGATGGCACAAAGAAAAAGTAAAGAAAAAAAAAAAGGAGAAAAAAAATAGAGCTAGGAACTTACAGTAACCAGCAGAGTCTGGTGAAAAAAGATAAGTATGCCTGTTATGCTCTGTCTCTCGAATCTTTATGTAGACACCTCAGTGGTGGGAAAAGTTTTAGAATATACATTTACTTCTTTCTTTGTTCTATTCTGGTGTGCCTATATCCAAACCATTTTTCCCGTACTGTTTTGGAATTTGGTGTTCCCCTGAATATATATGTATATATATAAA
>VXAB01003908.1:0-44751 GCA_013399175.1 Odontophorus gujanensis
TTCTGAAGTATTTTTTTTTTTCCTCAAGGCTTTTCTATTGGAAATTATTTGAGGTGCATATAACCAGATGTATAAAAATTCAGACAGGACTACCTTTGCTGTTACTGAGCTTGTGGCTGTGCTATAGGCTTACTGGAAAGTTCATCTCAAAAGCCTCACCATGTTATTAAATAACACAGAATACACAGTTGTGTGTGGTTGTGCACATACAGTTGGTTTGTTTCCATGGAAAACATTTCATTCTCTTGCAGAATAGATCCTTATTTCCTCACTGGTGATGATCTTCACCTTACCTGGCTAGCGGAAACTGCCTGGAAGGTCTGGCGCATTTTGGTCCTACTTTCCAACTTCTCACAATGTGATCTATCCTAAAAAAATGTCCATCCGAAATAGTGACCTGGTCAATTGCTGGTTATCGTCCAAGACCTAGTGAACAGCCTAGAAAGCCACCTGTACACCAGTAATAAGTATGTTATGAAGTCTTCTTTCAATGCAGAGGTCAAAGACACTTCTCCATGTGCTGTCTGCTTTGCTGTCATCGAGGTTGTGGAGGAAGAGCATCTGTATCTTTTAAGTGCTGCTATTCCTGCGTTTAGTGGGCAGTTCTAGCTGTCATGTCGTAGGAGCAGTCACTGAATCATGGAATTGTAGGGGTTGGAAGCAGGCCCTTGAGTCCATTCTGCTGAATGGAATGTGTGGTGGTGGTGGTACGTGGAAGATGATGGCAGATGCAGGAAGGTGCGTTTTGTCTCCGTTTGAGGATGAACACACAGCTGAGTGGGGCATGCAAGTTGCCTCTGTTTGTGTTGTAGCAGTTGAGCTCTGCACTGTAGGTGATGCCACCAGTCCCATGTCTTACTCAAAACCAAGTTGTGGTACTCCATGCAGTGGTCAGGTTAGAAAAATCATCCTCAAGTAGCCCTGAGCCTTCAGCATCACTAGTAACTCTGTCAGGAGTCAGAGGGTGGAAGCTGATGAGGCTGTTAATTACAGTTACTTAGTTGGAGCAAATCCCCAGTGGTGAGAGTCTTTAGTTTGGCAGCTGGAGTGATGGCACTTCAAATGACAAAGGCGTGCAGTGCTTTGGCATGGAGCTCAAACCACAACATCTTGGCCAGTTTTAGCAGGAGAAAAACTTTATGAAGGAACCATTTTTAGCCCCGTTGTTCTGATAAAGCCTGGCTGCAAAGGTTAGGTTATTAGTTATTTTGGGTATGAAGCTGGGGAGCTGGTGAAAGCAAGACATTCAGTATAAATGCTTCAAAAAGATCTAGGGATGGGGAAATACAGTCGATTCTAACAGTGTCATGGCAACCAGCTCTGCCCAGAGGAGGCATCTTATTAATTATGATAAATAATTAGGAACAACATAGAGTGAAGTGAAGAAAAACAGCTTAGGGGAATGTGAGGTGGGAGGCAGCTAAGCTTCTCAACAATGCAAGAAATGTGCTGAATCACTTCTGGAAAACTTCAGCAGAGGCTTAAAGGAGGCTTGGTGGGGGAGGAAAAAATGGAGGGAAGACAGTGGAAAAAAAACGTACAGTAGAAACTAATTCAAATAATACGGTGAAACAAAACCTCAATTCTGTTGAAAAATGGATTTTTACTCACAATGAGGTATTTTGCAAAAAGGAATTAATATATAAAAGTAGTTTTTAATTTCTTTTAGTTTTTTACTTCTCAGCTGTGTTTGTCTTTGTTTTCAAGGGAACAGAGGAGCTTTCTTTTGTTCACTCACTTTCTCTTCTCTTAAGCTCTTTTCCCACACTGAAAATAAACTGGAGAGAAATCGGTTTTTTTTTTTTTTTGCTTGAAAGGTTTTAAAAAATAAGCGGAAATATTGCTTTATTTTTTAAAATCTTATCACTTTCATGGTATGAAAAGTGGGAAATTAAAGAGTAAAGTTCTTACTTCACTGCAATTTCAGATTAAGAAAATGTCTCATTTCTATGGGATATTTCTTTCACAATTTTTCTATGAAAAATGTAACATGGAGAAATGAAGTGAAAGATACTGAATAAAATTAAATTGTTTATCTTTCTTTGTAAATATTTATATAGGCATCAAATACATAGTGGTGGCTGTTACATTAGTAGCATCGTTTTTTTCTTTAGTTCCCCCTGACTTCAGTAACAATTCCTACCCTTCTGTATGTGCAGTGTCCATGTTGCAGTGAACTTAACTATTAGCAGATGCTAAAAAAGATCAAATTGCTTCCCAGAGGCTGTTTGTCATACCTTTGGAAAATTTCTCATACAGGTTCTCGAACGAGGAGACGAATGTATGTGTTTATTGCCAAACCTAAAACTCTCTAACTCCAGCACTGTTTCCACTGACTTCAGTAAATTTTGGATCATGACCTCTGGGAAAAATGTGTTTCATATAATTAAGAAACAAGGTGGATTAGCTTGCAAATTTGATTCAGAGTGTTTTTATTTAGGTTACAGAAATGTGTTCTGATGTTATACTTTCTAATATGTGCTTACAGGAATAAACACTTGCATAAAATGAGAAATATGTGAAAGACTGTTTCTCCCAAACCATCAGTAGAGGAGATGAAGAGGCTCTGTTCCTTAGATAGTAAATTCCTATGCCTTAAAAGATTAAAAGAAATATTTGCAATTTGATCAAAGAAACTGTGGGGAATAAAATGAGCTCTTTTGGGACTGAATTTGCAAAACTGAATAAAAATGTAAAGAAAACAGCTTTGTAAAGTCAACTGCAATTAATAGTTCAGTATAAAATTAATGTACCATACCGCAAAGGCTTGGGAACAAGCAGGCTGGAAGGCCTGAGAAGATGCTTTAATAAATGGGTTGTTGAATTTCATTTTCTTTGTATTTGAAGACTTCATCCTGCAAGGCTTATAGCTGTTTCTTACTCACAGAAGTTTTCAGTGAGGGGGACAACTGAACATGAATGATATCTGCCAGCTGTAGCACTAACAGGATTAACATTACCATTAACACAGAGGGACCAAAAAACCTTGAGAAACAGTCAAACTTCCCATTCTATCTAGATTTCCTATTCAGGGTTTAGTTTAAACAACAGAAATACATGGAATACATGCCTGGCTATTAGTGCCTTGTAATAGCTGAGAAGAATTGGCAAAATATGCAGGGGAAGAGACCCTGAAGTAATAAATATTTCAACATATGAAGAAATACTTCGAAGGCATCAAATTACTTAAATTAACCAATTGCATTCATAATGGATCTAATTTCTACTTGAATATATATGTGTGAAGCATCTTTCTGTAATAGAAGGTATAATGGTGTGACACTGGAGCTGCCAAAGTGGGAGGGTGAATGTGTATTTTAGAAACTAATGCTTACTCTTGCTGCTGAAGAATTAAAGTTTGAGAGGCGTCCCACAGCTGTTGAATGCTTAGGTCACATTTAGGTGTCTTTATTCTGTCATGTATTCTGTCAAACTTAAGTATTTTCACTGGACATTAAGGGTGAGCTTATTCACTGTTGGATAACATTCAAGACAGAACAGCTTTATCTGTATTTGCCCTGCACTGGGAAACAGTCAGCACTACTTAAAGTAGACAGATGATAAAATCTTCCCAATTAGTGGGACCTAAGCCGTGATGCTGGCATAAGACTAAAAAAATCTAAGTAGCAATTTAATTTTACCCTGTTTTTTTTTTTTTTTTTTTAAATTCTTTGCCTCATAGTTGTATGTGAGTGCAGCTTTACTCCCTTATGCAGCAGGTCTTTATTCTTAATCCTGACATTAGGGTTTCTGGTTTGATGTATTGATCCCTCCACAGAACAGTTGCAAAAAGGACAGATGAAATTCAAGGTCAGCGCATGCAAATTAAGACATGTAGGCAAAAAATAGTTAGCTGTGCCTGTACAAAAATGATTTCCAAACCAGAGGTCATTTAGGCAAGGGCTTTTCATGATGGAGAAAGCTTGGAGAAGCCAAGAGGGGTGCACAGAAGGTGCAGAGGAGCTACTGCCTGCTGTTTCTCACAAGGGGAGCTGGGGGTGGCCAGTGTAATGCTGTTGCAGCAGGGCTAAATGGCATGACTAAGTACCTCATTGCATGATGTTGGGTGAGAAAAAGCAGAGACAGTTTTTTTGGAAAGGAATTAAGTATTCTCAGGGGAGCGGTCTGGTTAGTGGTAAATAAATACCTGTGTTTGCATGCAGTATGCAGTATAGAAAGTTCCTGGATCCTGGGTTTGTGGAAATGAAGAAAATGCCCTGTGCACCTTCTTTCTTACTGTCTTAGCTGAAGTATTCATAAGGGGCTGCAGTCAGGTATGATGCTGTGTGCCACTGTTGGCAGCTCCCAGGGCTATATGCCTACCAGGCATTTTGCAGACAGCTTCTGGAGCTTTACAGTGAGAACACCATTGCCACACAGAGGGTAACGTTACTGCAGGGTCTAAGAGCAGTGTAAATGTATTTAAGTGGAATGGGACATTTAAAAATGCTGCTAAACAACCATAAAAAAGTCAAAGGAAAGTGGTAAAATACACTCAATTACTCTCTTCTGATACTCTCCAGACATCAGTAAAATTTCATTAACTTCAGTGAAATTAGTGTTAATGCAGGAATGGAAATACAGCAAATTTAATTCCAAAATCTCCTTCCGGGAACGGTGAGCAAGAAAACAGGGTAATCAGATAGAAACAAGTGCTGATCAGAAGGAGCTGGGCAGGGAGGAGGAGTGCTGCAGGACGAGCTGCCAGGAAATACAGATGCTTTTCCCATCTCACGTAGTCACGCAGATTTTTGCAGTGTGTCCACGGTGGCTAAAGTGAAAAGTTAGACTTGTTTTCTTTCTTTTGGTTGGCCAGTTGTTGCGATCTTTCACTGTTATGTTGAACATGTCAGGATTTCTTGCAACATCAGTGACTGCTGCTGTTTCCTGCAGTGTTGGTTTGCTTGGTATTGGGGAGAGCTGAGGGACTGGTGGGAACACAACGGGGAAACATGCTTGGTGTAGTGTTAGGCAGCTGAAAACAGGCCTGTCTGTGACATTTGGAGTGCTGATGTCCAGTTCTACATGCACATTACAGTCAGTCTTTGTGTTCTGCTGAGGGAAAATGCAAACTTACATTTAGGGTATTGTCTGCCATTTTACCACGCTGATGTTCATCAGTGGAGCAGTTTGTGCCACTGACAAAGGTGAACGTGGGCTATAAAAGTGGAAAATGTGCTCATTTTTGCAGCTAGGTTTCACCATTAACTGCTTTACAGGACACCACCAGCGAGGCCCTGAAGAAGCCATCTGGCTCAGTGGCAGTTCAGCATCTACCATAGTTATGTCAATACTGATATAAGGGATGTGAGCAGTGAGTGTGTAGTGAGTTCTCCTTTTTTTTTTCTTATGCTCTTAACACTTTTTTTTTTTGTGTCGAAATGGAATTTTCTTCTATTGATTAGATTCCAAAGGCATGAAGTTGAGATGGGAGAAAAAATGTTTTGACATAAATTACTTTAGCTTTGTAAAATGCGAAGGTGAATTGTCTAAATTTTTTGTGGATTACTTTTTTTTTTTGTCCTCTTGTTCTTTGAGGGAAGACCCATTTAATTTAGGACAGGTATTTGACATCACCACATAAAGCTTTGAACACAGAATTTTGCTTGTTTCCATCTGGATCCTGAATTTGCAGGATGGAAAATGTGAGAGGAGATTTTTTTTGTGTGTGGATGACTTGTATGAGCAAGAATCAACATTTGGTTCAATTATATCAGTTCTGTGGTCATTTTATGAAGCAGAATTACTCTGAAAATATTGGGATGTAAGCATCACCTCCAAATTGGAGAGTTCTAGTATTTAACAGTATTAAGTTGCTTTGTTTTGTTCCTTCTAAAAATACCTTTTAGTTACATGTAAGACCTATCCTCAGGGAGTGCAGGCTGATTAATTAAAATACAGGAGGAAGGAACTACTGCATAGAAACTGCTTTACCTGTGCTCTGTCTTATTATTGTTTTCAAGTAGTTATTGTGTAAGTGATACTGTTATGCTAACTGCTGTGTTTTCCTTACCTCTCAGGGCCATGCATGACCAGTGTTTTATAGCTGAGATCATTTACCTAACTTGCTCTGATTCCTTTCTTATTATTTGTGTTGAGATGGATATTGGACATCTAATTAAATAAACAAACAACGTTAGATTTAGGAGAAGCGGGAAGAATGAGAAAATTAGAAGACTGGAAGGAAAAGTAATGCTTGCTGAATATCTAAGCCCATTCACACTGTATTTTCACTTCTACTTATACATATAGTCATACCTGTGCATATCTATATGATGGAGTTACTTGTAGTCTTTGTGAGTGTCTTATACACACTGACATGTGTTTGCAGTACCAGTTTTTACATTGGCATATGGGGAAAAAAGGAGGCTGGAAGGAGGGAGCTAGAAATATCTTCCAGTACAGTTAAATACTTGGAAGGTGTGTTTACAAATTTCCTATTGTATTTTAACAAGACAGGCAATTTAGGTTGTATTCCTCAGTGCTCAAAGTGATGTTCTGGCATCCTGCCTCCAGCAACAGTGCTGTCCTGAGTTCATCTTAATGTGACAAGAACTTGGTGTTCCACTAAAAAATCCCTTAAAAATACTGAAGAAAGGGAAAAAAATGCAGGAGAAAAACCCACAAGCCCAAATCTAGCAACAAGCTGTCAAGTTGTTTCACACAGTGATACTGACAGCTGCCAACTTTACACAGATAATTTTTTTTTTCTGGAAATGATTAGTTCTGAAGAACTGTTGGTTCCCATGCTTCCATACAGTTGTGTAGGAGATCCTATGCACCATGCACTGGTGACAGATCTGACATAGGGAGACACACTGAGGAGGGCAAATGGGATGGTTTTAGTCCACAGGTGTAAGCCTTAGCCAGTAATAACACCAAAGGCCAATCGCTCTGGAAAAGCAACTTCTTTTGTTCTCTGATGGAGAAAGGAATGTGAAGGAATTCTTTGATGGGTAGATGATTGTTTGACAGTCATCACTGAGACTTTTTTCAAATGATGGAGGGATTTGCATGGAAATGAGGCAATGCTAAGAATAATACTCAAAATGGAGAAAATGATAAATGAGGAAGGGAGCAAAGTGCAGGAAATGTGGAGTTACTGGCACTCATGGTGAATGTAATTTTCATGAATTTTGGTCATCTTCTTCCTTGCTACTTTCCTGTTGAACTTAAATGCCTTTAGGGAAGTGATTACCTTAGTATGAACATTTACTGTAGCACAGGACTTTATGCAGCATCTCAAGTACTAGATAGATCCTTTGGTAACGAGGTGATGGATTTCTGGAGAAATAAAAATAATGAAGCATTAGTATAAGAAATGGTTTAGTTCATTTTAATAGTTTATGTTCCTCTCTTTATGTCATGCTCTTTTTATAAGTGGAAATTTAAATATTCCTCCACCAGTTGTCACCACTAGAGATTGTGACCCACTAGATCCAATTTCCACTGAATATGAAATAGGTAGAAAAAGCCAAACTCTCAACCTCTTACAGCAGAGGTCTCAGGCAAACAGTGTCCACAATTAAGGCTCCTTAGCTACAAGACATAGATATTTCAGGCACTGTGAGGCTTTGCTGCTCAGTTAACAAAGGGTTATGCTGTTTGCCCTGCTGACTGTTACTGTGTAGTCACTGCCATTTTTCAGGCTGTGTCTGCCCACATGCTCACCACTGCAGAATAATACAGTGAAGAAGAAGCAGACCCTAGCAGAACCAGGACATGCAAAGCTTTCCAGGTGAAAGGAAATGCCATAAATTGCATATGAATGCCAAAAGAAGATCACTAAACCTGTACAAGGCTGTGCTTCTAATGCGCAGCACAAAGTTGTCTAACAGTGTGGAGTGACTGCGGTAGGGTGTGCTGAGCAGGGAAGGTACTGTGCGTGAGCTGTAACCTCAAGCTGCTTAGACATCTGCATTGTCACCTTGGTGCTTAAATTCAGGAGGATTTTTTCTGTGTATGTTGCCAAGGAGTCTCAACCATCTCCTACTACTGTCGTTTGCTTCCTAGAGGCTGGAAACTGGACATGCTAATAGGTGTGGGTAACACAAACCTTAATTTAAGACTCTCTCAGCAAAGCATGGTACTGTATTTTGTTCCAATTTGGCTTGTCTTGGATTGCAGCTGTGTCCCAAAATAAAGCACATCATGTTTGCACAGCGAAGAGGCATCAGAGCTCTACAATAAATATTTTCCTTTTTCGAAGTTCTCTTATAAACAAAAATGCTCCCATTAAAAATTAGTGACTACACAAGTGCAGTTGAAAGCCCTTGGTTTTCTAAGGATTTACGCATGAAGTATGCAAAATTGTAACTGCATCTGAAGCAGCTGTTCCATTCAGCTGTGCAAACAGCATCTCTTGTAAAGAAAAGAACAGGCAAGTGTCAGTTCCTACAGTTTACTACTGATGATGCTTGTAATTACGTAATTACTTAGTTCTTGTCAAATATCTCATCAGTTAAAAAAAAAAAAAGGCAGAGATTTTACAGATCTATCATTATTATCATTATCCTCTTAATTTAGAGTTTGCCTAACTGCGTTGTCAAAAAGTGTTGAGTCAGGAGAGCAGAGGTGAGCATCACTTGGTCTGACAGAGGAGCTGTACACCTTCTGTGAACTGCAGTGTGAGACAGAGGAGTCTGTGGAGGACCACCATCACCTCCCTGTGTTGGCAATGTGGGACATACATCTGGATGCAGGAACTGCATGTAGAGCATATAGGCTATGTGGGTGATGGATTCAAGCTGTTGCAGTAATTTGTTGGACACAGTTGCTTTCAACTCTATTTTAGCAGTCAGATGATTTTGTTGAGAAGTTCAGAGATGAAATTCAATACAGAGTCCAGGACTTTGGCAGGACGTAACAAGGCTTTGGTGTGGCTTATGGGAGGATAAATGTATTGGATTATGTGGCACAGAAATTGCAGTGATATGGCTGCAGGTGTAATAGGAGGAAAGAGATTTATTTATTTATTTTTTACTTGCACTGCCTGCAGCTGTCTTGCAGTATGAGCCAGTGCATGAAGAAAAGGAGTAACAGAAAGATGCTCTGCTTTTAAAATAAATCACACATTCAAATTTGGAGCTTATATCTAATTATATCTGGTATCTATAAAGCTGGATTTGTATCTAATCTCTCTGATGGAAGATGTAGCTTTTATAAGATTAATCAAATAATCTTACACAAGTGCCTAATACCAAAAATTCTTTGAAGAAGGTGCAGCTAGCCTCTGCAGCATGCAAAAATAAGTATCTGTGTTTTTCCCAAACTGAGGCTTCATCTTTTGTAAAATTGGTTTGAAGGTATATTGCATATCCTTTAATTAAATAATACTTTATCATAGAGCAGACTGTGGAGAAAATTTGATCTCTGTCAGGTCTTCAATTCCTGAAGGCAGATGTTCCCATTTGGATCTGTTTAGCATACAGTCAAGATAATAAAAGGTCTGAAATACTTTGGGATAATTCAGCTAAGTCTGAGTCTTCTTTTTCTTTTTTTAAAGAAAATTTCTTGTTTTTAAACAACCCTAAAGTTTTATGTAACGCTGTTGCTAAATCATGCAAAAATATTTTATGTGTGTACAAATATGGTATAGCAACACACATTTTAGATATAAAAAATATATATCACTTAGATCCTTGCATATAATTGAGGGAATGCTTCTTTAACGCTGAAGAGTAAAAATGGAAATCCAAATAACAGTTGATCCACCTTTAGGACTGAGAAGAAATATTCCTACACCATTATTTTAAATTGATTGGTGTGAAATCTAGTGAGGACTGTTTGAGATTTCCATGGATGGGACAATGAAGTAAGTGAGCATCGCATGACTGTAGGAAACAGAAAAATTCTGGAGATCTCTGAGCCATCAAAGAGAAGATGAATAAATGGTTTCTGACCTAACTAGTCATTGCAAGAGGTCAGCTAGAGTAATTTTCCCTCCAGCCTGTGTGGCATCATCTCTTCCATTTTGCAAAAGGAGAGACTAAATTAAAACTATTGAAGTGTATGTATAATTTTAGAGATTTCTTTAGAGATTGCTTAAATAAATCCTTATGCATTTGAGAGACGTGCAGTGTTTTTATAAGCTTCAAAATCTTTTGCAAATGATCTTTACTGCCAGTTCTCTCTGCCAAAAATAATTACAATCCAACCAAAAGTGAAAGTCATTCAGTAGTGCTCTGTCTTTGTTTGTTAAAGGTGAGGGGTAAGGTCCATACCTGGTCCTGTGACATTTGCTCATTAAGCAAATGCACTCATTAAGCAAATTATGGGTCATTTGTGGAGATCCTTCAGCTCTTACAGGCTGAGGAGTGCCCATTAGTAATGCCCACAGATCTCAGGACAGGGGAACCCACAGGGCACCGAAGGCTGCCAGCTCTCTGTGCAGAGACTAGCCAAATGAGCAGAACCAGCTCACCTCCTTGGTCAGACCACTGTGATGTTTGCTGCTGATAGTTACCCCATCCTCAAGTAGTGTGCCAGTAAGCAAAGGTAACTTGTATGCAGATTCTGTGGCCTGTGAATTCTGGCTTAGTGGAGTTCTGTGGGGTAATATTTCCATCAATTTTGTAATTTTGTTCCGATGATTTATTCTGTTCACAATTTCTTGAACAGACACGCTTTCTTTAAGTACAACTTTCCAGGATCCTATATTCAGAGACACAGAACTAGAATTTCTCCTTTGGCTGAGCATTTTCTACAAATATCCCCTGCTAAAAGAGTCTTTTATTTGCAGAGGAGGGAATATGTTCTGTTTGCTTCAGACAAGCTGTTTTCACCATGGCATACATAACTGGTTCCAACCTGGCAAGTGTCAGATATCTTTTGTTCCTCTGTCAAACAGGGCACTGTGTTATGTTTTTCAATCACCCTGTGTCTTCTGTGAAGGTTTGCATGGCCACGTGGGCAGAGAGCATTTCCACTGAATATTCACAAGACAGAATATGAATATAGCTACAGAATTGCATACATTTTAGTTATGCAGAGAGGTGGGGTTGTGGGGACAGTTCTAATTTCTCTTTACCTTTATAGTCACAGTCATCTTAACACTGCATCATCAGTGAGTGAGAAAGGGGAACGCCCTGCACGCCCATATCTGATGACCTGAGTTCAAGATAAATTAGCACGTTTATCAAAGGGATGAAGAACGTCACACTTAGAAGTGACACTTCAAGTTTGTCCAACTGCAAAGTCCGAAGGAGCAGAGAAAGCTAAAAGAGACAAAAAAAAAAAAAATGAAAAAAAAAAACAGCAACAAACTTCAGGGGGCATCCATACATCCTAAACTTTTTATAATACTAATGTTCATATACTCTGCAGAAGTGTTGCTATCTACAGAGGTGGGCACAGAGGTATGGAAAACCCTTCAGTGGCTAGCACGTATAAAATGATCAGTAGAGCGAGGGGTGAAAAATCAATCAGCCTTTGCAGAGAGCTTTATTTTTCATAATCACATGGAGAATTCATCTGCTGTTCTCGCTAGAACTGAAACCTTGTGTTCGTCTACACTCCTCTCTGTAAGACCTTGTTCATTACAATCTTGTCAGTTGAGACTGAAAAAACCGTTTTGACTTTGATGAAACAATGAACGTTGTATTTCTCATGAACTCTAGTATCTAATTTTTATGTTGATGTAGTGAAAATCACAGTGAGATACGGAAGTACAACTTCTTTTATCAAATAGGTCTTAGAAAAGCATGATGTTTGTTTAAAAATTCCGTCTTTCAAGTAGGGATAATAAACAATAGTAAATGACTATGAAACAAAATGAGTTTTCTGGAATGATGTGGAAATGTGTTATGTAGAGGGAAGACATTATGCATGGAGAGGCAGAAAACATTTTTCCTTTCATTGTGGGTTATTTCTTGCCATTTCTGTGGTTGTTTTTTCTTTTTTTTTTGTGGAAATGCGTACCTGCACTTGAGTATACAGTACCTCAGAGCAAAGATTATTTAAAATGACAGGCAGACTTCAGTGTATTTGATCATGTCAAGAGCAGAAGCGAAGTGCTGTGCATGGGCATTATGAGAAATCAGAATAATTATCTTTTCTGGAAAATCTGTGTTGCTTAGTGGAAGAATGTCATTTTGGGCTTCCTTGCAAGGGTAATTATATTGTGACTCAATAAAGAACTTTAAACTTGCTTGGCTTTAACACTATCTTTCAATCCACTACTGTTCAAGACAGCTTGAGCAAAGGTATGCGTTTATGGTTTTGCTTGAATGCTTTGTCAAATTTAAGCTTCAGAAATCAACCATCCTTTCTCAGACAGAGTTTTGCTGCATCACACTTGCAGTAGTATACTGAATATGATGCCTTATCAGTTGGAAAGGCTCACTCAGAACGTGTAGTTTTTTTGAATATGGCACATCATTCTTTAGGACAACACACCAGGCTGAGCTTGACAGTAAAGATAGCATCTTTAGAAAAGGGAGAATCAAACCAGAAATGAAGGTAAAGCCAAGAGTGGCATTGCCGTAGTGCTTCCTACTCTGCCTTATCCTCTTTTTGTCATAGTGGCTCTACACCTGGGAATTTCTGCTGTTAGCTATTGCCTGTTTGTTTTTTTGTTTTGCTTTGTTTTTTGAAATCATTAGTGACTGGCATTTTACTGGAACATGCATATTTATTTTTAATTATCTTTGTGATTTTCTTTTTCCAGCTCTTCTTTATGCAACTATTTTTGGAAACGTCACCACTATTTTCCAGCAGATGTACGCCAACACCAACCGATACCACGAAATGCTGAACAATGTGAGAGATTTCCTAAAATTATATCAAGTCCCAAAAGGCCTTAGTGAAAGAGTCATGGATTATATTGTCTCAACCTGGTCCATGTCAAAAGGAATTGACACAGAGAAGGTAGGAGTACCTGAGGTAACAATTTAGATAAGTGAGAGTTTGTGCATGTTGTATACTTTATTTTAAACAGAACTGTGTAGCAGCGTGTAACTTACTAACAAATTCTTAACTGCATGCTCCTCTGTTACTATGGTTGTGGTTGGATCAAAAATTGAATGCTGTCAGAATTGATGACTGTGTCACTTTGAAAATAGACCTTTTTTTCATTATGGTAAATGTTTTCTGTTTTCTAGTCTTTACCAAAATGATAAACAATTTTAATGTACTTGAATATTGAAATCAACGGGGAATTCATCTTCAAATTATGTCTGAGGACATAATTTAATGTCAAGCCTATACTAATCAGTATTTTCTGAAAAGTATTGGCATCAGTGAGTTGCAGGGAAATGAGTTTGATTGCCTTGGACCTTTTGCTGATGCCCAGGACATCGACATGCCCATCAGCCTAATTAGTATAGGATTTAATAGCAGTAGAGATTGATCTTGAGCTGAAATCTCTCAGCTAGAACTTAAGGCCTTTGGTTGTTAGGGAGGTGCAGAAAATGCAGTAGTGTTGGCAGATGTGCTGGGTGGAAGTCCTATCTGACTTTTGCCTTCAGAAAGCAGTGGTCATTCAGGTGTCTTCAAAGATCTGTTAAAGGCAAAGATTATCTACCCAGTGTTTCATCCATTTTCAGGCTGGACCAAGTGAATTGTCCTCTGAGCTTCTCTCTCTAAGTATGTCTAGTGGAGTCTGTCTAGCTTTGGGCTAGAGTTTTTAGAGAGTTTAAATCAGATGGGAGGGTTTCTACCTGAAGTACCTTGAATGAATGTTTTAAAATTTAGAATTTTTGGAGACTGGTGATGCTCCTTTGACATCTGTAGAGCTGATAAACATCAGCTGAAATTAGGCTCTCAGGCTCCAATTTCCATGAAGATTTGCTGTCTGAGAACTTAGAAAGCAATTTTCTGAAGGAGGGCAAGGAATTGTCATGGCAGATTAGTGTCCTAAAATGGATAGTGTTTACAGAGCTTCGTAGTTCTTGCTTTGTCTAAATCTGTTGTGTAGTGCGGGATGATGATGCAATTTGTTCAGACATGCAAAATAGAAGTTGCTACACTGACAAATTTAGTTTTACATCATGCTGGTGCAACAACAGTTATCATACTCATTTTCTGCAGTGAAATTCAGTTTACCGTAGCAAATATAACAATATTAATTAATACATATTTTGATTTTTTGGTTCAGTGTCCCTCATTCCTTTATATGTTAATTTCTTATACACTAATACCCTAACTTTCAAATGCTGATTCATACAGTGTTAAAAGTGAGCTTTTCTATTGTAAACTACTATGAATGCATTCAGTCTTACAATGTAAACTCAGAAACATGTGAAAATGGAGATTTCATTTGCATTTATTTCCTTGTAGTTAAGCCAGAATACTGTATTATTCTGCCACAGTTTCATTAGATTTTAATGATGCTCTGCAGTTAATGAGGAAAACCTGTGCTTTAATTACTGAAATTTCCTTCCATAGTTTCCACATGTCCAGTTTTATAGCTTATAAAAATGTAGTTAGAGCTATAATCTTTGGCTTGTGGTAAGCAGTGTTCTCTGGGTTGTAAGAAAGTAATGGCTGCTTAGATAGATAATTAATATGGCTGTAAAATCTGTGACTTAGGTTTTTAACAATTTTCCCTTGGTAAAGACATGCCTAAACTTAGGCCTGGATCCAAAACCTATTTATAACAGTGGAAGGATTTCAGGAACCTCTGCATCTGGACATCAGTATTTGGATCTAATCGAACTTCCCAGAAAAGCCAATGTTGCAGAAGAACAGAGACAAGATAAACGTAAGAATTTGAGCATCGGTATGAATATGTTGGTATTTTGTATCCCCTACAGCCTGCAAGTCTGCAAAAGCAACAGCACCAGCAACCTTTAGTGCCCACACTGAGCATCCCTGAGTCGTATTATACAAGTTTAAGGCAGTTTGCTTTTGGCTTCAGGACCTTAACTGAAGACTGAAGTAGTGAAGTGAAGATTGGTTTTTGGAAAAGGGTAGAAATTTGCTTCGTAACAAGACAGCTTTTCTACCTTTATTTCCTCTCAGGACAGTATTGTGATATGCTTCATCGAGGCAAATTAGAAAATGTAAATCCCAGCTAAGGATTGATGAGAACATTGGTACAGTTCCAGAGACTAGTCTCGTAGGGCGGAGCGTTCCTCTTCCATTAGTTCTATCTTTACCCCTTCATTTACCCAGATTTATTACAGTAGACACAGTGGGGCCAGCAGGACTGCACTGCTCTTGCAGCTGAGCTGCTAAATCCAGTTAGTGCTCCAGTGTATGTTGGAATAGGAGATTACAGGACCTAGGTCTTAACTAGCTTCTCTTGCTTAGCTTAGCAGTCTGAACATGGCCTTAGGGGCTCCTTACAGTCTGGATTTCAGAGCTCCACTAGTGAGATCCTAACCTGTCTTTAGTCCAGATATTTTTGCATCAAATGATTTCCCATTCTAGCTCTTTTTATGAGTCTTTCAGTAAGCTTATTAACCTGCAAAGCATGTGTGCTCACGTGGAAATCAGTGAGCAATTTCTAAACTTCCAGTTTCCACCAGACATCTCAGACAGTTTCCATCATCCACGGATGTTTTTAAACCTAACATACATTATTACATCCTAAACTGTTCCAAATATATCTACACTGTCACATTGGAATGTGTTTTGCAACGTCATATGCCGTAAATTTACAATACATTTCATTCAGTCACTCAGCGTGTTGAAATGGCTTTGTTTTGAAATCTAAATTCAGAGGACAAGAAGATTAATGTATGTAAGAAGTGTTACAGTAGGTTCCTATGGTGATGAACCATCCTAGCAATTTAAGGTACTAAAAATAAGCATGTGTATGTGTTTCTTTGATAACTAAAGATTTTGCCTTCGTACACTTACAGTTCATAACTTGATTGGATTTACTACCATTTAACATGTGTAGATGTGTTGTGTCAGAACTCAAATATCTACCTTTGTATGACACTTTTCCAAAGATCTTAGCTAAAACCAGTCAGGATGAGTTCATTATCAAATATGCAGTGAAGGCAAAGTGGAAGTTAGCATGGAGAAAAATCAATGGAGATCCTTGCTGCTTGTGGGAACTGGCTGTCTCAAACAGAACTTTGTTTTAAAGCCCCCATTGATTGTGTTTATATGTGGGAGAGGCCTTGTTCTCCCACACCAAAGCGATGGTTCCTTGAGCACACAGTTTAGACTTCACTGTTCTCCTTGGGGATAGCTCATCTTCAAATCCCATCTTCAAACCACAGCACTTCAGCCTGTCTCTGAGTGTTCACAAATAAGGAATTAACGACGACACTAAAAGCATTAGTATATTTATTATTATTACTTAAGGGGAGGCAAGTGGCCTATGATCTATTTTCTTAAATCACTTAAACATTAAAGCCCTGCTCTGACAGCTTGGATGATGTATGTAGTACATGAATGTGGACTGTGGCTCCTGGAGTAACAGTGGCTTAGACAAGATGGAATTTATATTTACATTTAATTCTGTATGTTTTGGGGATATTCATCTAATAATGAATAAAACCACGAGGAAAGAAATAAACCCATATATACTTAAACAGTATTTCTGATGCAACAGAATCTGTTTTTGGGATTTTTTTTTTTTTTTGAGAGAGAGGTATAAAACAGGCCAGTGCATTCTCTGTATATGGCCGCTTTTAAGCAGCTGAAAAAAATCTTTACGGTAGTAATCTATGAAACACACACTGAATTCAAATCTCTTAAGTTTTTATTGAAATCTACTAGGCAGCAAATGAAAAATTTATAGATATTAGCTCTTCTATGAGAAATAGGTCATTATACATGAAAGCAGAACAGCCATTAACTTACATGCAGATGTCTCAAGGTCTCATCTAATGATATTGTTCCGAAATGTCAGAGATTTTCTCTTCTTGACCTCCATGCTGTTGTATGGCTTAGGATTTGCTCAGAAAGCAATTAAATAAATGTCTATCATGTTTTAACAGTCAATTTGTTCAGAAAAACTGTAGGTTGAAAGAATAAAATGCTTCTCTTTAGTCTGAACCTAAGCATCAATGGCAATTCAAATGAATGCCAATTCCATATTAAAATGACTGAAAAGGAAATCATGGGAAGATAGTATTAAAACTGTTAATTACTGGCCCACTAAGCTTTCATTTATGGGAGATAGGTTTATGGTAAATAGACACAGTTTGTGACTTTATTAAACATTAGTCTACAAAAGTACAGTGCAGTTTAGTTACATTTGCTCTTAAGAAGATTTTCAGGAGCTGCAGTAAGAATTACCAACACCCAGAGATAAATAGGGAAATCAGGCTGCCATTCCTACGGTGCCCCGTCACATAGAGGTGTCTGTAATTGCTGGCTGGATTTTCTCCTGGATGACTGATGTAGAAGGCTTCCAATCTTCATGGCCAAAGAGATCTACAAAATTAGGCGTGACAGCTACCACAATCCCGTGCTGAAGAGGGAAGGTAAAAACCATTTGGACAAGTATTTTTGTTTCGTTGTAGAGGCGAGGTTGTTGGTCGTTCCTTGCAGATCGGGACGAGGTGAACAAGAAGTCTCCCCTCACCTCAGAGAGCTGAGCTAGGACCAGGTACAGTTGCAATCCGCGGTTCTTTGGAGAGCGGGCTGCAGGAGAGACGGTCAGGGTCTCACTGTCCTTCGCACAGGTCCAAGCGCAGGGCCTGTGCACCAGTGGGGCTTTCTGTTTCACCTTAATGAATGGTATGGATGATTCATCTCCAGTATGCACTGTGCTGAGCCAGGAAAGATTGTCCACAATTATTTCTGTCTCTTGGATATGCTGAGTTTGGGTTGACACAGGTTAAACTATGAACCTCTTATACTTGAACAAATGCCAGTTCTGTAAATGATGTTGATAGGGCAGCTCGTGAACCCTCTGCTTGGGGGTAGAAGTACCTGTGTGGATGGGTCAAGGGTTTCCCTGAGCACTGTTACCAAGGGGATATAGCTGACAGAGGGACTGTCAGTTTCAGAGAGATGGCACTTTGGGGAATGATCACATCTCAGGGACCTCCAGAGGTCCCTTCCAACCTCAACATTCTTCGATTCTGTCTTCTTCAGATCTGTTTTCTTATTACTTTCCCCCTTGAACAATATTTAAAATAATGCTACATGTTAAAAAATTAAGCCTCTTCCAGCAGAAGCATGAAATAAAAAACTGTTGATCAATTTCATTCTTCCAAGGGTGACGTTTGTGCCAAAAGTCGTCAATCTAAACAATGTTGTGACTTGAGAGATTCCTTGATGTTTTCTATATTATTTCTGATGTTTATTTTTCTTTCTGTCACCTCAAAAGTGTAACTGTAATGATAAAATTCCCTGTGCTATGTTTTGCCTCATCAGAAAGTCATTCTTGTGCTCGGGATAGAGATTATTGCAAGACTGAACACAATGAAACCTTTAACTGTACTGAAACTTAGACAAGTTGTGATGCTTGCCCATTAGTGGATGTTTTTAGTGTAGTTCCTGCTACATTTTCCTGTGTATTAGACAACTCAACAGGCTCTGTACTGGAGAAACAGTTCAGTCCTTACAGCAAATTGTGATACTTCTTATCGTGCAGTTTTCCAGACCTTTAGCCGGATTCTGTTGTGTTTGACAGTACTGAATTTAATGTACTCTGGAGATCTACAGATATGTTAATGTCTGTAACGTGTCAGTTAAAATGTGGTTCGTTTTGGTATTATACTACTAAACTTAACCATTGTGATCACTGTTTCAGGTCATGTATAATTCATAAGAAAACAATTCAAGCTCAGCTTACTAAACTTGATTTTTCAGGTCTGAGCAATTAAATCCAAGTGACTTAGGAATTTATACAATTAATTTAAAATGAAACAGACTGTTGCTGCTTAGATTCTGTTCTTAGAGCCAAGATATTCAGTGATGTGTTAAAGATTACCCTAATGCATTCAGGGTTAATAACTACTCAGTTCCATAGATCATCTTTGAGCTACTTCCAAAATTATCTGCTTATTACAGGAAAATGCTCTGTGGTTTGCCCATCAGCTGTTTTCTTCCCTTTGTCTCTTTGGCTCCAGACCAGTGTAAAACGTAACACTTTTAGCCTGGTCTGCAAAAGAATTCAACACTCAAATGAGACAAAACCTTCTAAAAATCTGAATTTGGTCTGGTGCCTAGAAGGTGGTGTGTTTTTTGGAAAGATCTGACCTTAGTTATGACTGCCAGATATGTCTGTAAGGCTTTCTCCAAAAAATAAAAAGACCTATCTGGAGTATGACAGGTTAGAATCCAGAGGAGTTTATTTATTATTGAAGTTGACATTACTGAATATCTCTGATACTTGCTTCAGTTATTCACTTAAAAAATAGTCTTTGTTATTCCTCTGCTAAGACTGTCTGAGCTCTTCATTTGGATGTTAATCGATATATCCTCTTGTACAACCCTGGGAAAGTGAGAATTGTGTGTGCTGAAAGAGAATTACAAGTAGATACCATTTGTGATTCACTGTCCTCTGTCCTCTTTGTTAACAAGTCTTCACAGATTCTGTAATATTTGCTAAGCCATCCCATAGCGTTTTTTAGCTGGTGAAGATTTTTTTAGAAGTACTTAAACCCTTCCTAAAAGCTATTATTTGAACACGTTCTTAATCTGTACAGTTTTTGTTTCAATTCATTTGCTTTTCTTTGAGTTCTTTATAATCTCTGCTCCCTGTAGAGCCCTTTGAACTCTTCAAGGGTCTTATCTTAAACTGCCTGAGTATGCCGAGGAAATGGATGGGAATGGAAAAAAATCAGATTGAACCTCTTTTGGGGATTTTGTTTCCCCCTTTCCAGATCTTAAGTGGAAAAGGTAGGGAAGTATTTTATGCCAGTTCCCTGTGAGTCTTCCAGAGCTTTTCCCAATCTAGCAGCAACTACGAGCTCTTTTTGCTTACCACCAGCATTTTGGGTATGCCATAGGGTGTTCTAGAGACAATGGCAGTGTTGAGTCTCTGCACTGGGTACACTTTGCTTTGTGTCAGCTGAGTGCCAGGGAGCAGAGAGTGTTCATGGCAGAGCTCAGCAATTGCCTGATACTGACTTGGAGGAGTTCTAATTTCCTACAGAAAGAAAGTAGGTGATAAACGTTATTCTGTGCTTTAATTTCTCTTATCTCAGCTTTATAGTGGTTCAGATCTTTGTGGATACGTGTGCGCTGTTCAAGTGTGGCATGGATCCTGGCTTCTTCTAGCCTAAAAATACCACATATACAGTCAGGTTTTTCTCTGGGGAGACTTCAGTTTTCTCCTCCAATTTTGCATCAGAAGTATCAGGTTCTGTTTCTTTTTCTTTTTCTTTATGATGTTTGGATGACTATGAAGTCTATGGCTACAGATTTATTATGAAGCAGCTTCTGTAGCAGCACAAGCATCGAGTCTCTGGAGGCAGCCTGCTCTAAGTCCTGTGCTCCAAAGCCGTCAGTTAGTAAAACATTGCAGTCAGCAACCTTAATATCCTGCCTTACTATAAACTCAAGGATTTGCCGAGAAAGGTCTTGAATCCTCTAAGGAAATTTCCTCTTCAGAAGTTTGTCTTGGTGTTTTCTAGGTATACTGCTGATACTAAGATTCAAACAAATGCCCCAGCTGAACTTTCACTCTGCTAACAAAATTCCTGAAGGCATTTCGCTAAAAGTGAAATGATAGATTGAGCTTTACAGGTTATCTTCTTCCTTGAACTGAATTTCTTTTTACAGCTATGAAAGCGCACTTGTACAACCATTGGATCCAACCAACAACTGTGTTGCTATTCCTTTGTATCTTTTTAACTGTGTCCTACCTTAAAAATGCTGAGGTCTCAGTTAAGAGCCTTTCACAAGAATGTCTAGTTCTTGTGTCACCAATAAACAGTCTTTTTCAGAAGTTCTCAAGTTGAGGTGCTCATTTTATCATTTTCTGCTCTTATTATGGAAACAGGAAAATCATTGTGTCACGAACAACCCCTTTTTACAGTATAGCTAAAAGTGATAGCAGAGAAGCTGATTGTTTCTTTGAGACTCCACCTGAATTCCTGCTGTTGGTATTTGTAAACCCAGAAAGTAGTGCTGCAGAGTCAGGTTGGAGCTCATGAAGACTTGTCCTTGCACCGTATGCTAAACAAATACCTTGATATTGAGATCGTCTGTCTCTGCTCTTTTAATTCCCCCCTATGTGTGTCTGCATTTGTCTTGATTTGTCAAAGCCTTTTTACCAAATCCTTCAGTATTAAATATTTCTTTTAATATTGTCATCTTTTTCACTCTCTGATCTCAGCACTAGGAGAGTAGCAGGCAATAAAACTGGAGTAAAGAATATTCATCCCTGGCTAACTCTTGGATCATTACTCATTTACTGTTGTACTTGTTGATAAATGATATCTCCATATATTTCCATGCAGTAGTATGTTATTAGGGGAACCACTTTATCACAACATCAGCAAATTCCTGCTTTATGCTAAGACTGGCTTATTGTGTGCAGTGGAATTTTTTCTGACTCTTTATTTGATGAAGTGTGTTGATAGATATGTTTGTTTTGACTACAAAAAGAGTAATGCTTTGAGCTCTCACTTTTAATAACCTGTATTTAACTCTGTATTTGTGAAGAAACAATACGCTTCTTTGCATCTGTGCTGCTTTCATTTTGGACAGCTCAGTTTGTTTACCCTTAAAAAGACAAAGGTTCCTAAAACATACTCGAGTAACATCCTCTGCAACAGTTTAATCAATTTTGGATGCATTTAAGACATCATTCAGCTATTGTTCATGCAGTTTGGAAGCTTAAAATCAAAATCGTGTATGAATACACACATTTTTTTAAGAGCAGTGTTGGAGAATTCACAGCTCATGGCCTTGTTAAGTCAAAAGCAGTTATATTTGTGGAAGCATTAGAGGCATGGAAAGTTCCTAACAATGATTTAGACCCAACAGTAGATAAAAATGTTAAAAATCATCAATCACGGTGCCAAAGAAGGCAGCATTTTTTCATGCAATTATTATTGAGAAGAAGAAAGGTAGCATGTTTCTATTTTAAAATAAAGTTGAGCTTTCTGTTGTATTCAGAACTATCCAAAATATATGTTTTTTAAACTAGAAAAATGAAGGTGTCTTCATATTTCTAGTGGTAAATACAGTAACTCAGGTGAGTGTAAATTTGTAAAACTGACATTTGCTCCTCATAAAATTATGGAAGAAGTGATACAGGATATGTTCACCAGTGACTCAGACAAGATATTATTACCGATGCAAATGATGGTTTATGGAGAATATGTCTTGTCAGATGTGCTTATTATTAATTTTTTTGATAAAACAGACTTAGGGTTTTTGAACCTGTTCTGTACAACACTTTGTTACAGAAAAATAGCATTGAGCAAAATTAACCTAGTCTCTATCAAATCAAATACAAATTAATTACCTGCTAGATCTGGAAGGGCTGTTGTGAGTGAGACAAGGAAGTTGCCAAGGAGATACTGTGCATCAAAGTGATAGACTCAAGAAGCATGATCTCTGTTGTTTATTCAAGTTGAGACTGAGAGTTGGCGTGATCATATTTTGTTGCAGAGATGTGGAAGAGATATCTGAAGATTGCAGGTCTTTTATCAGAGAAAGATAATGAGATTCACTGGCTATTACATGAAAGCCAAACAAAAGGCGTTTCAGAAACAGCATGTTTTAGAAGAGTTGTCCATTGGTACAACTAGCCTATATAATTTGAAAGCATTAAATCAAGGCCTTCTAGGCCATAATTTTACCAGGTATTTTGGAGCTGATATGAAAAATATGAGAGAGTTGACCCATGATGGAAGAGGTTAGTACATATGGTTGCATAACCCCTCGTAGACTGGGAAAGTGTACATCCATGTGCAAACTTGTTGTTATAGTACAGAAAATAAGGGAATGAACACCACTTTCAGCCTTTTACATTCATTATGTGTTTGACAACGAAACACTTTGATCTATTGAGATAAGAAAGGAACCACAGTTTATTAATCAAGAAAATGATCATTATTTTTTTTCCATTCTATGCTTTGGGATCTTGTAGTAATACTTTACAATAACTTGTTTCATACCTTTTCTGCATTAAACAAAAATGAAAGTCATGACTTTACTTCTGAATTAATATGACTGTTGCCTCCAAGTCTATTCATGGTTTCCGGAGTCTCCCTCTGTTTGCTAATTTTCCATGCTAGTCAGCACATCGACCTAATGTCCCTCTCTAACAAACTGTCTGCAGAGCAAGCTGCCAGATTAATTCCATACAATGAGGAATTAGTAAGTACTATTGATCTGCATTCTTCTTTACATGACTTTTACAGAGTGCTCTTCATCTTCTTCCTTTTTCCACTGTTTATCCTAGCAAAACGTTACAGGGTTTTATATGTTTCTCAGGGAAATTAGCTTCCACACAGACAGAGACATGCATTTTAGAATTATAAGGATACTGGTGTGTTTAGGAGGATGTGCAAATATTAAATACTTTACATGCGTAGTAACACCCGCAGGTTTTCATTGTTTTGCCTTCAGGTGCATTTATTTTACTGTTTCAATAGGGAAAGCTATTGACGGTAAGAACTTAATTAAAGGCCTTATTTAATAGATCTGCAGTAAATACTTCTTCACCTTCACAGGGCAGTTTTCATTCACCTTTACTTTATATTTCATAACGTTTCCTGTTACTTTCTTTTTGCTCTAATCTCAAACTCTTTGGATTTTCTAGTCTGTAAGCCCTCCAGGGCAGGTTATTTACTGTATGTCTGTACAGTGCTGAAACGAAACCCTAGGTGTGTTTGGATACATGTTGGTAAGTGGTTGTTTAAATCAACACTTTTGAAGATTAGATTTCCTGATGTGACTAAATCTGGTGGTTTGGATTGTGAGTGGTCTGCCTTTGCATACCTTCAAGCTTCTTCAGCTCTGAGTGTCCATCCTGTGCGCCTGCAGGGACTGAGCATAACAGTGGGTGGATGGCCTAGGCACCAAGTGTGGAGGGATAGGGACAAAGTAGTGTCACCTGCAATTATGGAAAACGAGTGTGAAGGGGTAACAGAATAGCGCCACCCTTTCACCTGTGTTTCTTGAAGCTGGGTAGAAAAATAATGCTACCTCATTTCAAGGTAAAACTCCCACCAGAAGCTTTAAGATCTACCCAGATGAAACTACCAGTTCAGTTATTTCATAAAGCGCACGTTGCTGCAGTGTCACGTTCCCAGCTGATTATTTTTTTGTCTTTCATTCAGGTTCTCTCGATTTGCCCAAAGGACATGAGAGCAGATATTTGTGTGCACCTAAACCGAAAAGTTTTTAATGAGCACCCTGCCTTCCGGCTGGCCAGCGATGGCTGCCTGCGAGCCCTGGCCGTGGAGTTTCAGACGATCCATTGCGCCCCGGGGGACCTCATCTATCACGCTGGGGAGAGCGTTGATGCTCTTTGCTTTGTGGTCTCAGGATCCCTAGAAGTCATCCAGGACGACGAGGTGGTGGCTATCTTAGGTACTGTGATCTCTCCTGAAATGGTGGTGCTTGGGATACGTTTGACTTCTGTGGAGGTTTGAATATTTGCTCCTCTTGCCTTACAGCAGCTGAGACTACGTGGTTGTCATAAGATAAGGATGTTAGGTCTCAAGAGATACTGCGCTAGAAGCAAACCCTTCATCTTTTATTCCATTGAGAATGCTCGTTCTGCCTAGTATGGTTCATTGGTCACAGTTACTGTGTCCCTAAGCAGAAAAGAATAGCATCTTTTAAACAGTCTGCTAGAGGAAATGCACGTTGTTTTATACCTATATCAGNAGCTTCTTCAGCTCTGAGTGTCCATCCTGTGCGCCTGCAGGGACTGAGCATAACAGTGGGTGGATGGCCTAGGCACCAAGTGTGGAGGGATAGGGACAAAGTAGTGTCACCTGCAATTATGGAAAACGAGTGTGAAGGGGTAACAGAATAGCGCCACCCTTTCACCTGTGTTTCTTGAAGCTGGGTAGAAAAATAATGCTACCTCATTTCAAGGTAAAACTCCCACCAGAAGCTTTAAGATCTACCCAGATGAAACTACCAGTTCAGTTATTTCATAAAGCGCACGTTGCTGCAGTGTCACGTTCCCAGCTGATTATTTTTTTGTCTTTCATTCAGGTTCTCTCGATTTGCCCAAAGGACATGAGAGCAGATATTTGTGTGCACCTAAACCGAAAAGTTTTTAATGAGCACCCTGCCTTCCGGCTGGCCAGCGATGGCTGCCTGCGAGCCCTGGCCGTGGAGTTTCAGACGATCCATTGCGCCCCGGGGGACCTCATCTATCACGCTGGGGAGAGCGTTGATGCTCTTTGCTTTGTGGTCTCAGGATCCCTAGAAGTCATCCAGGACGACGAGGTGGTGGCTATCTTAGGTACTGTGATCTCTCCTGAAATGGTGGTGCTTGGGATACGTTTGACTTCTGTGGAGGTTTGAATATTTGCTCCTCTTGCCTTACAGCAGCTGAGACTACGTGGTTGTCATAAGATAAGGATGTTAGGTCTCAAGAGATACTGCGCTAGAAGCAAACCCTTCATCTTTTATTCCATTGAGAATGCTCGTTCTGCCTAGTATGGTTCATTGGTCACAGTTACTGTGTCCCTAAGCAGAAAAGAATAGCATCTTTTAAACAGTCTGCTAGAGGAAATGCACGTTGTTTTATACCTATATCAGGAGGATTTCCACATTAACCTTTGCACTGGGCTTTCCATTTGCCTGTATTCTAGCCAATAATAATACTTCCAAACTGTATCTTCCAAGAAAACAAAATTGTTGTTTTTAATGAAGTGAATCTACAGAAAAGAAACAGTTCAGTGTGACTGTGTGAAGAGATAGGGATGCACTGTATATTCCAGCTTGATTCATGAGAAATCTGAGTACTGGGGGAGTTCCAGGTTAACCACCCCCCATTCCTCTGGAGCGTCTGATTTGCCAGCAGTAGGTGGGAAATAGCCAAATGCAGACCCCTCACTAACTCGTGTGGGATTGGGAATTTTGTAGCATGAGGTGGAACTGAGTGGTCAGTCAGCACCAGTGCTGAGACAGGACTTGTCCTCAGGGGCATAACAATATAGATGACGAAAGAATGGCTCTCCTTGGAGAGGTTCTGTCTTGCCTGTCAGAATAGATCTGTTTATTGTAGAATTCATTTCTGTTGAACATCAGCTATTTTCCTTCTCTTAAACTGGAACGTGGCTCTCTGAAGGCAAATGCAAGTGCTGGTCCTGAGCTGGGGGACCGCTCGTGTCACTGAATCTCTGTGCTGCTTCTTTCATGTAAGGGCAGATCCAGAGTACACCATGGGTCTCTTCTGTGCCTCATGGGGGTGATTGCTGGGAAATGAGGGTCATGATGGACTGGAGAGTTTTGCCAGCATGTGAAAAAAGGGCAGATAATGGAGGTCAGCACTGGTTGTGTATGGAGAATATGTACTCAGGATATGTACATCAGTGCTCTTCTCAGCTACTTGCTGCAGCTTTTTGTTCTCTAGAATATACTGAGGTTTTATAACAAGAGAGATTTAATGTAAGAGTGAATCTGTTTCCATATTCAGATGTGAAGTCATTATGGTGAAAGCTCCTAACTCTGTAATTTCCATAGCAAAATAATCCTCGTACTTCAGCTTGCTAGGCCATCTCACTTTTATTATTAATTTCAATGACAAAAGGGTCTCTTGTGTTTGCTTACAGCTATTTAAAAAAAGAAAAGCTTTAAGAGTAAGTAGCAGCATTTAACTAAAAAAAAATGGTTCTCAGAGTACTACGGTGAAAGAAACAATAAATATATAATTTACTGAACTATAAGCCATCACTAAGTGGGTTACATGCAAAAGTTTTTTATGTTTGCTAATGAATATTGTGTTTGATGTAACAGTGAGAACTTTTTGTCTCCTACTTGTATGCAGTGTAAATCCAGTACCTATCTTATTCTGCATTTGGCTGGGAAGCCCTGTAACCATACCAAGTTAAAGTAAATTTACCTTTAATTATCAGAAATGATTTTGATTCTCTCATGGCTGCTGTCAGGTGTTCTAGGGACTCAGAGCTATGTTCCTTGTGTACTGTGGGCACTGGTAGAATGCGTAAATCTGAGTTAAAGTGAGATAAACTGCTAATTTTAATCATAGGCACACTGAGAAGTTTTCTTTTGCTTGTGACAGATTATTTAACAGAACAGTGTACTCAGTAATTATGAAATGCTGCATCCTAAAAATTCACTTGTGGAAGGAAATCTCTTTCAGATGTAGTTGCAGAGACATACAGAGTGACAGCAACACGCTGGTGTTCCTAGGAAAAGTAGACTTACAGAGCTGTACTGTTGGCCTGTCCATTCTCCTCATCCCCCAGTAGTAATTTGTATTGAAAATGGGTAAGCATCCTTCAGAACCTGGTCCTTATTATATTCTACTGTGGGAGCAGGAGAATAACAGGACACTTAACTCCTTTGCAGAGCAATCCATTTCCTAAGCTTGGTAAGGAACTAGTATTGTGCCATTACTATTTTAATAGCGTTTTTCATCCAGGTGTAGTGTTATTTGCATTGCAGAAAGGTGGAAGCGGTTGGTGGTTTATTTTGCCATGCTTGCCTGTAGATGGATGTTTGTTGTCTTCTTAGAAGTGGAGAATCTTAGAAAAAATCAATGAGGAAAGGGCACTAAAGCGTGTTAAGAGCATGCATTGTCTATCCTTTGCATTCATTCATGCTTCTCTGCAAAGGTCAGGGCTTTGTCCTCCCTTGGATCCCGGTATAAATTGCTCCTCAGTGCTGCTGTTCTTTCTTTTCTTCATCCTCCTTTACTGCAACTCCCTCCCTTGCAGCCGTACTAAGTTGGTGCAGACAGCTTCCCTCCTTGCTAAAATGGTGTCTTCATGAGCTTGGGTATCCCACCCAAGTGTTAATCAAGGGCTCCAGAAGGTAGAGAAAACAATATTTTTCTATTGTAGCATTTTTTCTTGTTCCAGTGCCCTACCTTTGCCATGTCTTGTGCTTGAAAACTGGTGAAACCCGGTGACTGACCAGACAACTTTACACCCTATTATATTTTCATTCTCCTCTGATTTGGTTTTGTTCTCATTTGCGTGTAATTAAATGCCCAGCTACTGCAGCAATCACCATTACAGGAATTCGTAGAGTAAGAGAATGAACCCAATTGAACCTAGAGATCTGCAGTTTATAGGACTCAATAATGAAGATACCCAGGTGCCCAATTAGGTGTTTCCCTCATTAGGACTCTTCATTTCTCGGGGACAGCCTCCTGCCTTTCACAAACACTGACCACTGCTCTAGCAGTGTGAGCGCTGTGCTCAGAGTTCGAGTTAAGGGGAGCTGCTTTGCTGGGAAAAAACAGATCCAGTCATTTTAACATACCTCATGTGCAGTTGTCAGGATAATGGAGAAGAGCAAACAGCCTTGTCCCTAATTAACCAAACTTTCCTAGTGAGAGAGGTGACCCTGAGAAGGCACATCTGTAATTGTCCACCACCTCAAGCAGGAGTAAACAACCAGTCTGCCACTGCTGTGCATGGGGAGGTGTTCCCAGCAGAAACATCTTAGGAAAAACTGGGGGTGTGAAGTCATCTAATGGAACAAGGCATCTGCTAGCCGAGGGCACTGAGCAGCTCACCCTGCCACAATTAACCTGAATTTGCTCCTGCTGAGGAGATTTTTGTAAGGGGTAATGCCAGCCCAGTGCCTGGAAGCTGTTTTGCAGCATCCAGGATTAGCACAGCTGAGTGTGTGAATTGTGCAGTAACTTTAACCGGGAAGATTGATCAGCAAGGCTTAGAGAAGTCCTTCTGCCAACAAAAAAATAATGACTCACCACATTCAACTGATGATTGTAGGAATTGATCAAAACTATTGCTCAAACTGTGTAGTGATAGAAATGTATTGAGCAGTGAGTTTCTGGCTGGGGACTGCTGCTGAACAGATTCAGTTTTAATAGCCAAGCCAAGATGAATATAAATTTAATAGCTTGTGTTTTGGCCACACTTAGGATCCTGATTCCGTATGTATTCAGTTGAGTTGTTCTTTATCTTCATGTGTTGCATGTTAATTCTCAGCTTATTCTGCGTACAGTCCCAGTGCAACAGTGTTGTTTACTGGATTTATTCTTCTTAGACAGCCCAGGCTCCATCGCTCTATTCCACGTACATTAGTAATTCAGAATTTGGGATCCATGCATCAACACTTGGAATTTCTGTGGTGTTACTCAGCTGAGTGTGTTTTATGCAGGACAAGACTGACCATGTGTGATGGAGCTTATGGTGTGAAAACCTGTCATTCCAATCCCATCTCTGTGATTTTAATTACTGTAGTTGCAGCTTGAGTCACCTCTCATTGGAAGGAAAGTAGAAAATTTGTCCTTACCTAAAATCGGCTCAATATCATGGAGTGATTTTTTTGTTTTTAAGTGAAGTAAAATAATTCAAACTGGTTTTGAGTTTCCCCAACTCCATAATGCTCACCTGGTAGCAATCTACAGAGCAGCAGTTCTGTAAATTGCTACCAGATGCACATTATTACCTATGTCCTATTGCAACTGTGAGTTAAAGTTACAGTGAGTTAAAGCTCTATATTAACTAAAAGACATATGACTTGGAAAGGAAGGCTGTGTATTTTCCATTTAGCAGGACTGCAATAATTAAGGTGATCTAGGCTGTTTTTCAAGTGCTGAATCTGAAAATATAGATATATCTTATAAATATATGCATTTATATATCTAGATATAGATATATAAATACAGTGCTCAAAAGAGTATTGATCTGAGATGCAGCTTTGCATTGTGCAGTTCTTAAACGTATTCCGTGGAATGAGTCTTATCTTACAGGTCTGGGTTTACATGCACAGTACCATGTAAGATTTATTCCTACTGTTTTTTGTTCAAAGGTGTTATTAGCTCTTACTGACGGAGTTAAAGGGAGCGTTCAATTTTTCACATCATTTTGTAAGTTTAAAATATTTCCGTCTCTGCCTGTGCCGTAGATAACTATAATATGAAGCATCAATCTTAATTTAGTGCCAGCTGGTGTGCTGTAGATGTGATCTGCAGCCTCCAGTGTCAGAAGGATTCCTTCCACTGAATTGAGATGTTTTTGAATTAGAACCTGCGTGCTTCACTGCCAAACCCAGGAGCTCAAAAGTCTTGGCAGTGCAAGAAAAAAAATTATTTTGCAATCATATAATATATTTCTTTTAAATCAGATTAACAGTCTGAAGCAGTCTGATTTGCCTTGTGAGCATTGAAGTCAGGAAGGAAGGGTACTTGTTTTCGTATCAAATCAAAACTGAGACTTCCCATCATGAGGAGCTGGGGCTTCTTGAAAAAAATGAAGAGGAGACTTGTGCTAGAAGTGTGAGAGATGGGGAGCATTAACCTGTCATAACAGGAGAACAGTGACCTGTCCCTTTTCTTGCAGCAGTCCTGACTGCTGGACGAAGGGTACATTTATTTTGTGTATTTAGGCACAGATGGGGAAGGTTGCACTGTGTTTAATAATGTACAGTGCCTTTGCCAGCATAGATTTGAGTCTTGAGCAAAGTCTCTTATTATTGTTTCTTTGCTGGCTATTTTGACAATCTTTCAAGTGCTAAAAGTGCTCTTTTCTCCGTTTGTTCTGCCCTTTCACATGTTAATATATGGGGTCCCATCCAGCTGGATGTCTGACTGGTGTGAACTGATTTTCAATGAAGTCCTGGCTTCTCAGCGTACCCTAGAAAAGGCTGAAATTTTGGCCAGAACCTCCACAAAGGCACAGAGCCCTGTCTCACAGACCGATAGTCACCTCTGCACATTATGGGCTGTGCTCACAGGAAGCAGTGATATCCCAGCTGGCAGGAGACAGCTGGTGAGCTTGCACCTATCCTTATCCTCTTTTTCCTCATAGCTGGATCAGCCAGTGTCTCATGGCAAGGAGCTGCTTAACTGCTCACCCAACAATCTCAGAGCTGTGGGCTGCTGCAAGTAACTGCAAATTTCTTCCTTCCTCATCACGTCTTCATCAGCTTGAGATATGTCTGTCTGACAGCCAGAGGTTTCACTGCAGATGTATATTCAGACAGGTGTATGTGTATGAATATATGTACCAGTAGCAATGTAATTATGGCTTCAGGGACTTGATATTTGTTTCCTGACCTCCATTTCTGTGCACCTGCCATCATTTCATGGCTATTGGTACCTGAGCAAATTAGGTGATTGTTTTCTGTGTGTAATGCAATTTTACTGATTCTGCAACAAAATTGGTCTGTATTGCCTCTGCTGTTCATAAGTAGCAGACTATTTAAGTGTATCCTGATGGAAAACCTACATTATTCATCATGTCTGGCTTTTGCTAGTGTGACTGATGGGTCTTGGGAGATGTTTTAAAGCAGGGAGTAGTGTAGCTGGCCTATTAGCCAGGAGTGCACAGCATATATTTTCCAAATCTGCTTCTCTCTACAAGAGCTATTGCCTTAAGGAGAAACCTTTTGCCCCTTTTATTTGTTTTTCCTCTCAGTGCAGTTTTCTATCGGGAATTCATTCTCACTGCCCATCCAGACTTTCTCCAAAAACTCTATCAAGTTATTGTTTCTACTGATGTATTTTTTAGCTTGATTTCTGTCTGAAGAAAATAAATCTTTCCATTTCATAGGTACATAGGGGTTCTGAGAGGATGTTTACCAAGGGTCTTTACTCTCTGTGTATTCAAGGACTTTTAATTCCCTTTTACAGCACCTGGAGAGTTTCATATAGATGAAACTATATGAGATGTCCAACCATGAGCTCCTGTCTCACAAACTGGAAACTCAGTCTGTGGTGCAAGGTGGCAGAGAGCATCAGACCCCTGCTTCTGTGTGGCAGAGTTATCTATCCATAATATAAAATAACAATATATAGAAATATATTTATCTGTTATATAGTTACATATTGTCTAATTTTCTCTAAATATGCACGGATACATGTGTATGTAGCTTCACAAGTAATGCCTTATATTTATTTCCTCGGGAACTACAAGATATTCAAAGAGCACAGTGATGCTATTTGGTAGAGCAAATTCTCAGCTACAGTAAAGTATTTTTCAACACAGTCACCACCATTAGCTATGCATTTTAACCAGTGATGAACAAGGGCGTGCATGCTGTGCTTGTAACAGTCTGCACCAGTGGAGGTGAGTTCTGAGTAACTGGAATTTAAAACTTACTAAGTACATTTTTAATTATAATTCTAAGAGAGATGAGAAAATCCCGTTAGTTGCACTGTGTAAAATAAAGCTTGAATGGACAATTACTGCTCTCGACTCAGTGAGCTATGGTTAACAGGGATGAAGTATAGAACATTAATCTCTGTATTTATGAGGAAACGTGCATTGTTTTGGAGAATCTCCTTGGGTGTTTTCATGCAATACAGTTCTTAACATGTTTACAGAGGGCAAATGAGATCTGGAAATGTGTGGGGAAAACGTGAAATTCAAAAAGCTGTAAGTGCTTCCAAGATTCTGTACTTTCTGAGGTACACTTTCTCAAAGGAAGCTTTTGGGCCTCTTTGTAGTCACCTCCAGTGAAACAATGAGCACTGGCAGCAGACAAATACCATCTTTACCTTTCAAGTTGTCTTTTCAATTAACCACTTCCCCATTTAAGTGTACTGGCTGCTGACCCATGAAGGATTGCGAAGATTCAGTTTATCTTCTCAGCCTCATTCAGAGGAACCCGGTGTCGTTCCTGCCTCACTGAGCTGCAGAAGATGAGGAAATCTCGGTTTTATGAATGGTGATTTTATCTGTCTGTGATTTGGGAATGTTCTGTAGCACAGCTTCTGAGTCAGCATCCACTGCTTTCAGCTTGAATTATTTATATATTACCTTAAATATAGAAAGGAAAAAAAATATTCTGCTCACATTTCAGCAGGAAAATCGTACCAGTCCCCATTACTGAATTCTTTTTAACTGCAGTCTGCAGCTGCTGAAACCAGGGCTCAATTCTGTCCTGTGTCCACTTTGGAGAGCAAATCCATTAAACAATTTTGTGCACTTCCAAAATGGTCTGTTTTCTATAAATTATGTAACTGTGCTGAGTATGTTATAATCCAGGTTTTAAACTGTGGGTAGAGAAAAGGGTAATTAACTGCAAAGGGTAATTTTGAAACAGAACATTAGATAAATTATATATTTGTAGGAAATGCTCTGTGATAAGGAAAGCATTTTAAAGCAACTTGTTTTATCAACCATATCAGCAATAGTATGTGTTGCAGTTCATCATAATAACATCTCAATATGTAGAATTATTTTAAAGCAGTTCAGTGAAAATGCTGTAACCTTTCTGAGAGGTGATTCTGCTCTACAGGCTGCATGAGAAATGTTAGTCCTGTTGGTGGATACGATACCTGAGGCAGAAATAGAAATAGAGAAATAGTCTCTGACCCCAAAGAGTAGTAAGGTTGGATGAAGGATTATTGTGTGTTCTTAAAATAGAGCTGAGTGAAATGTTGCAAGTCCTTAGAGTAAGAAGCATTAAAATGTATTACCTTTTATTTCCCCAGACTATAAAATCACAAACCTTCACCAAGAGGCTGCTTGAGGTACCTAAAATCAATAGATATACTACCACTGACTGATTGATTTCTAGTTTCCTCTTAATAACTACAAAAATAAAGAGTTTGGATATCACTGGGGACCAAAGCAACCTTCTTTCATAAGTGCTGTTAGTACTACAGTTTCTGCTTCAGAATCTGTCAGCCACCAGACGTATGTTGGGGCCCTCACCCAGCCCACGGCAGTGATAGATGGCTTCTGCCTACTTTAGTTCTCTTTCTGGCCCTCCTCTGGACTCTCTTCAGCAGTTCCCTGTCTTTCTTGAACTGGGGAGCCCAGAACTGGACACAGTACTCCCATTGTGGCCCCACCAGGGCAGAGCAGAGAGGGAGAATCAGCTCTTTTTGTTTCCCCCCAGGGCACCATTGGCCTTCCTGGCTCATGGCTAACCAGGACACCCAGCTCCTTTTCTGCTGGACTTCTCTGCAGCAGGTCACCCCCTATTCTGTACTGATGTGTGCAGTGGTTCACATCTGGCTGTAGTTATTTAAATATACAGGTGTCGAAGGGGTCAAACCCTTCCATAGTCAGCAAATGTTTAAATACAGACTCAAGCAGAACCCCCTATGTATGTGGATGTGTTTGGATTTGGAAGCTGACTGCTGGATCTGCTTAAGATTTAGAGCCAGGTATTTAGAGGTTAAAAGTCTCGGGGATGGTTTTGGTGGGTTTTCAGATGAAATGTTACCTTGCTCACTGAAGCAGAAATGCTTAATGAACATTTAAGAAGTGATCCGTGGCATGTGGAAGCTGGCTCTTAAACAGCATTGCAAAGCCGTAGTGATAAAGCAGCCTCAATGACATAGGCTTTCAATCAGAGCGGGGCTCCTGTGTCACTTAGAAATGACCCTCAGAAATATTCAGTCCCCTCACCATCAGTTAACTGCTTATTATGTTCAGGAGCTTTTGGAAAATCCATTACCTGCATCTTCAGCTACGCTGAGACCTTTACAGTCCGGCTTTTATGCTGTGACACTTTGCAGAGCTATCTATAAATATCATAAAATCCTGTGGCTATTGCTAAAGATGCTGAAATGCCTCAGATATTTTTAAAACTTTGATTCTTATTAGTTTTCAGTCTGGAGCCAATGTTATCTTATTCGGAAGCATAAGAAAGTTTGGAAAGAAATCATCTGCATGCTGAAGAACATCACGTAAGCATTGACTTTTAGCAAATTCTGTCCTGCTGTTTTTCAGGTAAAGGTGATGTGTTTGGTGATATCTTCTGGAAGGAAACCAGTCTGGCTCACGCATGTGCCAATGTACGGGCTCTGACATACTGCGATTTACATATTATTAAACGAGAAGCCTTGCTTAAAGTGTTGGACTTTTATACTGCTTTTGCAAACTCCTTCTCAAGGAACCTCACGCTCACCTGTAATTTGAGGAAACGGGTAAGGCAGCTGCTCTTGTTTTCCCTTTCTTTCACCAGGAGATTGCACACTGTTTGCAGTGTTGAATAACCCCCGGTTTACTCTTGATGTTTTCGGGTCATTGCAGATTAACTGGCCTTTCAATAAATGTTGTAGCTCTTTGTTAATGATGGCTCAATAAAAGTTAGCCATAGATTTACAGCTCTGAGAGGCAATCCTGGCGGGGTGACATATGAATTACACTTTCTTTTCCTTTGCTTTGCTAGTTTCTTTTTTCTTTCTACCTCATGATGTATAAAGTTATATGTAATAGTCTGAGAGAGTCCATATCTTAGACTCCTCAGAGGTAAGGCTCAGTCTCTCTCCTGCTAGATCAGAAGAGAATACTCTGATGGATTTGCATGGCACAGACCAACTAGGACAAATCACTGATGTTAAATAAATAAAATGTACTCTGCAAAAGTATTATTTTAATACTTCTCTCACTTGCATAGTTGAGAATTTTAATATGGCAAGGTTAATAAAGCTTGATAGCAATTGTACATTCTCTACTCACTTTTCAAATCCTCCTGCTCATTTTTTAATCAATCAGCAATGCTCACTATCCATTAGTCCCTTCAAAGAGCACTCCATCTAAAAATTAATTAGCTATAAGGACATATCTTGAAAACAGGTTAAGGGATTTGTTAATTCATATTGCGGCTGCAAATTTTAATCTTTATGATTTTTTTTTTTTTTAAGATTGATGAGGGTTATATAAATTTCATTTGCACAGAGAAATCTCCTAACAACGATTTATAGATTGTTAAGCATTAACTGAGAACCTCTAGCTGCTGAAACACATTTTTTCTGCAGCTAGGACATCTCACCTCATAAGGTATCTAGGCTACCTCAGTATTTTACAAGATAATTTCTGCCTCTGCAGCAACTGGACTTAAACAGAACTAGAATTTTAGTTTTCTGGATATAGTTTCTTCTTGGCCATTAGAGTATCTTACAAGTGCTTCTTTCAAAGTAGGTTTCATTTTTAGTATGTTCCTGTCCTCTTTAATATACCAACTATGGCACAAAATACTCTTGGCAAAAAGTAGATGCAGTGGGATTGTAATCCCCTTGCATCTGTGCAGGAGCCACAAAGAACTGAATTATAATTAGGTTTGGTTCCAGTTTGTCAACTTATTCTGACTTGAAGCTTGTTAACTCCACTTTGGTCCTGAAGAAGGGCTTTTGGCTTGAAAGCTGCTTTGGGGCTTCTAGCTTTTAGCCTTGTTTACTGATAAGATGTACTCCAAGTCATGACTTTGGCATTCCCCCTTGCCTACTTGTCACATGCCACCAGCTTCAGACCCGAGATGACAATTCAGGCCTTCCTGATGGTGACTTCATGGGACAAGATAGTACCACATACACTGTCAAAAAATATTATTTCCTTCTCAGAATCTAAACCTGTCATTTCAGGTAGCGTCCTGGGACTCCCCATTAGCTGTGACAAGGTTGTGGAGAGGAAAAACACAGTCAGATGTTTTCTTGTCAGGGCAACATGCTGGAATTCAACTCTGCGGCCCTAGGATGTACAAGGGGAATAATCACTTGGCTGTTTTTCTGTGTCACATACCTTTTTTGGGCTGTTGGGTTCCTTGCAGGGCCTGGGAGAGGGAGTCACACTGGTGGAAAAGCACTTGGGGAGCATTAGGTTACTGGGATTGTGCCATGGTCCCAGTGACAAAACGTGTCTGAAGAGTGCTTCTAAAGAAAGGTTGGATTTTGCAGAAGGAAAGGCAGTGTCAGTTGGGTAAATGTGTTGGCATTAGAGTCAAAGGAAGATCAAGTTAATGTGGTACATGAATTAATTTCACTGGAAAGTTGGGCAGTGACATCTGAGCTACTCACCATTCACTTTCTGTTGACTTTTGAAACAATCCTCAATTGCTAACTTTTAAATACCAAGGGTACATCAGATGAACTCCACCTATAATGTCTCCTACTCAAGAACTATTTCAGGAGAAGTCTTTCTCCTAGTATTGCAGGAAGTTGTGCTGAGTCAGTGCTTGCTTTTGCAGAAATTATGGGTATTGTTCCTAGGCACAAAACAGACCATACTGCTTTCAGCAATGGGGATACAACCCAGGTCCTGTTACATAAAATTATTCAGGGGATTGTTTCAAATAACGTATCTGCTGAAAGTGTACCTAATTCCCTGTTGGACTCCAAGTGTCTGACTGTGAGTTCAGCCTTTGAGAGAAGCCATGCCATCCAGAACAGTTTCATCAGGAGAACAAAAAGCAGTTGTTCAGTTACTGAAAATGGGCAGACAGAGCTGCACTATACTGCAGCAATTTGTGCTGGAGTCATGTAATCTAAGTGGAAGGAAAATCATTGTATCCTTTAATCGATTTCAATAGGAATATACTTAGCACTTTTTCTACATAGTCATCACTTGTAAGGTTTGACATTTAATTATAACAAAAATACACTCGTTGCAGTTCTGTGCTCAACAAAATGGCTGTTTGTTCTCACTGTCAAAAATATACAGACAGAGAGAATTGCTCTTTCATCAGGTCTGCTTTTCCAAATATGTGTGTATGCATGTGGATGCATACACACGCTTATTTGTGCTGCATTGTCCCTCAACAAGCATTTAGATGTAGTCTGTAGACTGTGAAACAATTTAAACGTTCAAAAGGCTAATAAATTAATAATAGTGCTGAGCACAAAAGGTTAGTTCCACATGACAGGGAAGAGAAAGTCACACTGTGGTGGGGAAATAATGTTTTCTCACTCCCAAATAGCATTTAGAGGCTTGGCATGTTGAATGACCTACTTAAGGCATCTGCTCAGCCTCTATTATCAACTCTGAGTTTTTGTTTTCTTTTTCTGTGTGTTAGGTAGCTCAGCCATCACGCTGCATTTATGAGCCTATAAAGTGAGCATGCCTGCTAGCTTTCCAACCTGCAGTCCTCTCTCCTGCTCAGGGTGACGAAGTGACTTTTAATCTGTAATTGCAAAGCATTGCAGCATATCTTGTTTCGTGCACTGAAATCTTTATGGCACATCTAACATCTCTAATGTACACTCCAAGACAGGGTCAGGACTTCGAACTTTTTTTTTTTCCAAATAGGGCAAATAATTAATCTGAAAAGATACTCTATAAAATTGCAGTGAGATTCTATATAGCGGCCTCTGAGGACCAGAAGTTAGAAAGCAGCATTTAGGGTGAGTCTTCAAAGAGTTAAGTATTGCCTTCTGATGTTGGAAGAGAATATTAATGTCTGTCTAATTCATTAAGTGCCTTTCAAGATTTCATGGAGCTGGAGTGAGGGCTTTGCAAGCTTGAGCCGTTAAGTTTGGCCAAGAGAAGGAAGCCAAGACAGAATTCTAAGAGACCCATACCCTAACAGATATATGTACATTTCATTGGTAGTAAAAAAAATAAGGGAAAAAGGCTGCATTGAGCTACCACACAAAAACAAGAATTCAGTGGAGATATTTTAAAGGCTTTTTCCTTTTCTCCTTACTGCTTCCATTTACACTAACTAATGCACCATCTCCAGCTAACTACTAGATCATCAGTCTGTGAAAGTGCAGTAAAAATCAAACTGAAATGTTGGGCCCTCTGAAATCAAAGCTGAAATTCTCATGTGCTTCAGTAAAGCAAAGATTTCCCTCCTCAGCTTTTAAGGTACATGGTTGCATACTGCTGTTTTCTACTGTGAGCAAAATGAATTGTGTTAAATGAGTCTGGAGGAGTCAAGGGGAGGATGTCTGGCCATGTAGGTTCCCTGGCACATTTTCTCCTGAAAGGTGTGTTAGGAATGAGCCAAGGAAATGTGAAGAAAGCAAGTGCCTTTAAGGCAGTGAAATACCCTCTAGAGAGGCTCTGTTCTGTTCCATGTGACAATCTTAAAGCCAGGGACAATGCTGTGAGCAACTGATGTTATCTAATTTGGCCAGCACAGTGTGAAGCAGGTGAGGCCGTCAGACTCTCTTAACATGAATGTTCTTTTTGTCTATTTTAGGTCAGAAGAATTTCTTTTAAAATTGGCTTTCTGTTTTTGCTTGAGGTTTTAATGAATCATGTGTTGTTTCTTGAGTGACTCATACATCATTTCTTTGTCACATAATTTAGAAAAAAAAAAGTTATATTTTAATTTGAATTCTGTGCTTCTGTCTCGTCTCCTGAAAGTGAAGGTTGTACCAAAGGTCATTCAGGACCTCCTTCCTCTATCACTTTTCAAGCTCTTTGAGTGTCTTGATGCAGAGGCAGGAGGTGTTGCTCTGTGCATTGCTTGGTCCTGACGGCTGCACGTGTTCTGGTAAACCTGCAGATTTTCGCAGGTTTTGAGCTTTGAAAGCCTGTCGCAATTATAGCAGAGCTGTTTGCACTTGGCCAGCTGGTGCTCCTGCTTGGTATTGACCGCTTGGGAGGAGTGACTTGCTCACATAGAAAGGGATCAGAGCATGGGGTTTGAGTAGCTGGCATCAGAAAGCTGAGGGGAATCTGTGGGGAAAATTGTGCTGGAACCCCCGCTCTACACCTACACAAGGGCAGGTCCATCATCCATTTTCACCCCTTTTTGCAGTCTGTCACGTGGAACTTCCTCCATGTGGGACAGCAGTGGTGACCAAGCCTATCTGTGCAAAACAAGCTTTTCCATCATTATGCCTAAAGAGAAGCAGGGAGATGTGCTGCCTAGGAAGTTGCTGTGCCTAGTAAGACAGATTGGCTCCAGGGGGGATCTGGGCTCCTGTCCTGTGGTGAGGAAGGTGCCAATTCCCAGTCTGGCACTTGGTCCCCATCCCTCTCTCACTCATGGTACCCCTCTTCTGTGTCTGCAGCTTATTCCTCTGCTGACTCAAGCCAGTGGCAAGGGTCCCAGTGAGAGTAGGATCGAGCCCCTGGAAAGGCAGATCCAACACATCCATTTCTGTTAGGGTTTACATGTCCAGCAGGCATTTGGCATAATTTTTAACTCAGAATGTATTTGCAACTCAGCAGCTTCCTCAAGACTATTTGAAATTAATTTGATCCACTTTTTGATGGCAAAGGGTATATCCTTTCCCTGTCTTTGCCTTTCCCAGAACTCAAAGCGTCAGCATGCTAATATATCAGGCTACTTGCAGCTCGTGGGGATGTGAGGAGGCACAGAGGGCTTCCCCAGCTCTACGTGGTGACAGGCAACTTCACTTGCCCAAGTGCAACACAGCAACATGAGCCATACACCATTAAGGTCAGCTCAGTTTGAGCATCCAGGATGATTTTTACCCCCACCTTCCCCTCCCACTACATCTCACAGATTAGCTTTGCCTTTAATTTCTCCAAAATTCCTTTATCTGTCTCCATGTGAAAAAAACTGTTACACCTTGTTTCAGGATGCTACTACCCTTACCTGTCCCTCTCTGGTTTTTAATTATCTCATTTGATTTCTTCTTTTTAGTTCTTCTTTTTAGAGTGTTTTGTCCTAGAAAGTGAAATCCTACCACTGTAGTTCAGCTATAGCTCCACTTTAGCACAATTACAAAGTAAATAAGTTATACCCTCCAAAATCAATATGGTTTCATTTTGTTCACATCTTTGCAGACCTTTCAGCCTCCATTATGCTCTAAGAAGCTTTCACTTAAGCCAATTTTCTTTCTTTATTGTTTGACCTCGTTGTATTCAGCTATCTCCATATACACCACTATCACATTATGGTATTTCCTAAAGGACTGTTTCACTGATTTAGATCTGGCACCACCTCTGGAAATGTCTAGACCTGTGCAAGGGACCCAGGTGTGTGTGGGACCCAGTGTGACCCAGAAGCATAGCCCAGACTGCCCTCCTACTGCAGAGAAACCCACATGATCCCACATGCTGTAGGATGGATCGGCATCCTCAACTTAAGCTTTTCTGCAGCTCTTTGCTCTCATCTTCTGCTCCTCTGAGCATAATTCCTTGCGCTCCACTTCAGGGGCGCAGGGATCTGAGTCAGTCACAGCAGGGAAGTCAGTGAGTCCTTGGAGGGCCATGCATGACTTCGTTAGGTAGAAGAGCAGCATAATTCAGAGAGAAAGCTGCAACAGCATTAACTTCTCGCCTCTGTGCCTCTGCCAGACAGCATGGGACAGCTGTCCCTGAGCAGAGGGGCTGCTATATAAAAGCTGTCAGTTGGCTGGCTTTCTTGCTTTTGCTGGTAGCTGTGAACCTGACTTCCCCTTGTGCCTCGCTCTCCTCCCTCTCCTGTTTTTGCCACTTCATCATCTCCCTTCTTCTGAGCACAGGCCAGGTCACGCAGACCATGGAGAGCTGGGGCTGTGGGATCAATTGCAGCACTGTGTCCTCACTGCAGGCACAAAGGAGAACAGTGGGAAGCTCCACATCTGCCTGTGTCTCAGAGCCACATTAGTCCCACAATGTACCACTGTACTCTTGTTCTACTCGGAATATAACTTCTAAATTCAGTACCTCCTTCTGAGGTCCCAGTTGTGTTTCTGTGAGACAAACCCCACCAACTCTGTAAGAAGTGGGATTGAGCCCAGTTGTGATAATCCTTGGGCATTACAGAGGTGTAGGGTTTGTTGGTTTTTTTTTATTCTTTTGCATGGACATGCAGCTTCTTTCTCTGTCTAAGTCAAAATAGCTTTGATCTCATTTGTCAGACCATTATTTCACTGCTGGTCTTTGGTGAGAAACGCATGGCAATTCAGCCTTGCTTTCAAGGTGCTTTGAACAGTGCAGTATGGCTGCAGAAGAGAATTGTATGTGCTGATGTGCTGCTTTGTGCATGCAGAGACTCAGCAGCTGTTACTCAAGGCAGTGCTGATTTTCCCCATCTCTTCTTCTGGCAGCCAGGGAAATAAATGCAAACGGAGTGATTTATGTGTATGTGAACACATCGCTGATCAGGAAATGTCAGAGATTGGCAGCATCCACTGAGGTGTAAACTGCACTTGTTAGAGGGAAGATCCAGGCTGGAGGTGATTTGCTAATGTAGTGTCCCTGAATTAATACCATTTTCTTGTTTAGGAAGCCATCATAATTAAGGGACTCTCTGTAGTTCACTCAGAGAGCTTTCTACAGGCTGTCTGTTAATATTGATTCAGGGCACTACTGCTTACACTGGATTTGAACAATGATAAAGTAAATCAAAGGTTTACTATTTTTGGTCTTGTAAATATGAAAAAAAATAAATGTTTTCTGTTCACATTCCCTCACTGATTAAATTTAGTGCTTCTAATTTCCTCCAGCTGAAAGGGAGGCAGTGTGTGTGCATGGTGCAATAGGAACGTTTAGATGTTGTACTGAGGGACATGGTTTAGTGGGGAAATATTGGTGGTAGGTGGACGGTTGGACTGGGTGATCTTGGGGGTCTGTTGCCTCCCTTTGGTCTGATTTTTTAAGTGGTACTGTGTGGAGCCAGGAGTTGGACTCCATGATCATAGATAGAATCACAGAACTGTAGGGGTTGGAAGGGACCTCCAGAGATCATCAAGTCCAATCCCCTGCCAAAGCAGCTCCCTAGCCCAGGTTGCACAGGTAGGCGTCCAGGTGGGTCTTGAATGTCTCCAGAGAAGGAGACTCCACCACCTCTCTGTGCAGCCTGTGCCAGTGCTTTGTCACTGCACTGTGAGGAAGTTCCCATGCACATTTGTGCGGAACTTCCTATGCTTCAGTTTGTGGCCATTTCCTCTCGTCCTATCACCAGACACTGCTGAGAAGAGACCAGCCTCATTCCTTTGCCTCCCTCCTACTCCTTAAATATTTATAGATGTAGATCAGATCCCCTACGAGTCTTTTTTTTTCAAGGCTGAACAGGTCAAGGTCTCTCAGCCTTTCCTCATAAGGGAGGGATCTGTATGGGTCCATTCCAACTTGAGACATTCTACAATTGTCCAAACAGTTTTGTGGGGTTTTTTTGTCTTGGCTTGCGTAGAAAGGCTTCTCAGGAGTTCCTTACTCTAAGTCTGTAAACTGATAAATAAAACTACCCACACAAGGTCTTACTTTCTGTGCAGATCCATGCCTCTATTGTTTGCAGCACACGCTTCACAAGCGTAAAATGCCCGAGCATTGTGTTTCAGTCTCTGATAACCATTAAGAATACTGCAATTCTCAGATTTTTTGAATGATATTTTTGGGCTACTTCCTACTGCAATGAAACTGCATTCAGGTAAGAGTTAAACTGTAGACGGAGGGCAGGAGAAACTTGGTGGAGAAGTTAGTATGAATCCCACTTGTTTTAGTTAAAAATAAAACCCAGCCTGTCACTTCCAACTTAATGATAGTTGTTTCACTTTGCCTTTTTTAATTGTCAGACAGTTGCTGTGATTAGAAAGCTGCCTTGACTTAGGTCCTGTGAAAAGAAGCTCTGGAAGAGCAATTTTTGAGGAGCTGATTTACATATGTGCCAGAGGTGGAAACAGGGACAAGGGGATTCTGGAAAACACCTGAAAGGAGCTGATCCTGTTATTGCACTTCTGAGCAGCTTGCTTGAAGGCAAAGAACTTACATTTAGGAAGGAGTGCTTATTACTAATCCATGTTTTTTCCTCATATTTTTACTTCTCAATTTCCACAGCCCCTGGTCTAAATTTGCTCCCCTTCCTAAAGATTACAAAAGCAGAATGTGGTTTTCAGATGTAAGGTACTGTTAGGAAAAGAGCGTAGTATACTTGGTTATAAAAGTCTCTGATTTTGTTGACTCCATTAATTAAGCAGTCAGTGATCTTTTGAACTCAGAGCCCTCCCCTTGGACATTTAGTTGAAGGTTAGATTACTTTTTATTCATTTTTTTTGCAGATGTTTCAGCTGCCAGAGAGATTTTGTAAGGTGCTTCCTATGTACATACTTATATATTGCTCATTGCGCATCCGGGGCTGGCAGCTTACCTCTTTGCACTCTGAGCTCATGGCTCAGTTGGAACCGACTGCTGTCTTCTACCTTTGTTTGTTTGTTTGTTTTAAAAGAGAGTAATTCTTTTCCTACCGAAGCAGACTTTGCTTTTTTCTGAGAGCCCAAAACACTGCTTGCTCTTAGAAGCATGGTAATGAGGACCAAAGCAATTAGCAAAAACAGCCTTTTCTAAGGGGGCTATTTCTACTGATCAGCTGAAACACAGCCTTTCTGCTAGGCAAGCCTTACTTTTCCATTTGTATCCATCACTTGCTCCTTGATACATCTGGGTTTCCTTCTCCATGTCTCTGACCTTGCCAGAGCATTCTGGCTTCTCAGCACTTCATTTCTAGGTCTAGCTCATGGTTTTCACTGATCTGCCTTCCTTGCCTGCCTGCCGTTGTAATGAATTTTATTTCCCTTGTGTGTTGAGATCACATCCATTTTAAAATGGAACAGCTGTTGGTAGTTCCAGGCAGCTTGTTTATGAATGACCCCCATCCTTCTCCCAGACTGTATCATATCTCCTGCCCAAGAAGGCTGCAGAGAAAAGGTAAATGGGGAACTGAACCACCCACGCTTTTCCATGTGTTATTAACTGTCCCTATTTCCATTTAATAAAAAGACTTATCCAATAACTTCAGGTTGCTCTCCAAAAGAGTATGAATAATACTCTATAATCCACTGCATTAGTATACAAACAGGTGCCTGAGTAACCAACATGAACCATCAGCCTTCAGGCATTTCTCAGAAAGCTGGGACCAAGGCACTGTTTGCCATGTGGTCCATTAGAAATGTGTCCACACGAAGAGCTTCTTCTCAGTCCAGTTGAGCTCAAGATCAGTCCAGGATGTTAGACAGCTGCTAACAGATTGATAAGGACTCTGCTGGGACAGCAGTTGACCTTGCAAATTTCTCATCAGCTTTCTTTCACTCTGTTAGTCTGCTTGTGGGCAGGTACAGCTGCCCCAAGGATCAGCCCTGCCCTGTGGCTGAAATGTCTGGCATGGATACGTATC
>VXAB01003908.1:49442-80230 GCA_013399175.1 Odontophorus gujanensis
TGTGTGTGTGTGTGTGTGTGTTAAATTGAGATTTCCTGATGGTTTAACTGAGTTATTTTGTGTCTTTTATGCAGGGGGCTGACCCTATCCCTCAGTTAGTGAATGATCTGCCAGAAGTGCTCATCTTTGCTGTGTCTTGATTTTTCTTCAAAAGAGTTGCCAGGTCGCACTACCAGTTTCATACTGGTGTCTCTGAACTGAGAAGCAGAGGTGTGAGTTGCTGAATTGCGCTACTCATTCTTCCTTTTAGCATTCCTGTGACTTCATTTGTAGGTTGTCCTGTGGGAAAGTAGGCATGGGGATATGTCCAGAAGTTTTTTGAGCTTGGGCTTCACCCAGAAGGTCTGTAAAAGACAGTAACCAGCAACAGCACTTATTACCCAAAAGCTAGACTTGGTTGACTGGCAGATTCAGCCACTTTCAACCCTGTAAGTATTTAAAAGATGAGATCCTTGACTGACTTTTAGAGGCAAGTGGGAAACAAGGACATCCTCCAGCCTAAAGCTGTTCCACCCAAGAATACTGCCATGAAATCAATGGCTGTCCCCGTTGATCTCCATTGTTGAACTTGGTTCCTGTGTGGAGTGTGTCCTGGTGATAAAGCAGAATGTTTGACTTCCTGATTTCGTAATATGGAAAGTTACAAACAGGTGCTCTGGCTCTTCAAGGTACATAGACTATCTGTTGTCCTTTTCATTTGGATCTGTTGTTCATATGTTCTGCCCTTTAAAATTATTTCTTCATTTCTGACTCACTGTTTCCAAAGAAAACTGATGGAGTTCTGCACCTCATGGCACTGGGAATGCATTGTTTTAATTGAAGCTCCTGTTATAAAAGCTTTTCAATAAATTAACAAAATGTTGAAAATGATGCAGTGAACAAATAGAATAGCTGGTAGTACATTCCCTGTAAAACCAAAGTTTCTGAAAGCCATTTAGAGTGTCTTCAGTATCATAAACAAGGCTGATGGGGGGGATGATATATTTTGTTAAATGAATTGATGTGGCTGGGAAAATCCACAAGCTATTGGTTGCAAAGCCTGTTCTTTGGATCTGAGGGCTTCGGATTAAATTTCAAGCACTTTCTAGTCCATTAAAGTAATATTCTATGGGGGGAAAAAAATTAATTCAAATTAATTTGAATTTCTACTTAAAGTGGAGAGAAATAATTGTAATTCTTCTACTGATTAATTACTTTGTGATCAATGAGTCCCTTTTAGGTATTTATTGAGACTGTTTCATCTTCAGGCAGAAACCAGTACAAGGCAGAAACCCAGAAAACAAAGCACAAATTCTGCAAATCCTACAGGCCCATATTCTATGCAGCTTTGAGCTAGGAATATTCAGGAATGCTGGGTCTGTCAGAAATAGGGCTGGCCAGAAGCCAAACATGTAGATCTTGACTTTTTTCAGTGTAATAGAAGTAAGATCTTCAGAAAATGTGCATTGAAGGAACAGAGATAGCAGTGGCTGTCCCCTCGCCCACTTCCAACACAAATCTGGACAGCAATAAGGATGTCCTGGGCTGGATTTAACTTCAGGTGTTAGCTGCAATTAAAGTCAAGCCCTTCCAACTTTCAGCTACTTGAAACCCTGACCTGTATGTCCCAGAGTGAACAGAATGAGAAGAAAATCTATTGCTATATTAATTAATTTATTTAGTTTTATTGTAGGCCTTTATAATTCTTTATTTATTTAATCTTTTTACAGCATGGCTTTTCCTGCTGTGGGGGCTCTGGGCTATAAACCTTTGTTTCATCTCTCATGCATCCACTAAGCAGCTCAGTGACCCTGGGCAAGTGATATGACCTCTCTGTGCCCTATTTTTGACATCTGGCCAAATACGCAGCATCACGAATCCAGCCTTCTCCCATATGGGGAAAGAAGAGTGGCAGATTAGTACTGCATATTATTATTGATGATTGATTTTCTGTTTCAAGCTAAATCAGGCTGAAGAGCAGCTTGAAAAGTGTTTGGCACTTTGCCCCATCCCAAAGAGCAGAGTTTCTGCAGTCTGCCCCAACCAAGCTCAAACCACCCTGCTGTCATATGGAGAATTTGAACTGTCTCTCCCTGTTTATTCGCAGAAGCATATCACTCTTAGGAGACACTGCACTGGACAGAATGAAGGCTGCTTTCCTCGAGGAGTTTCTTCTTTAATCATCAGTACTAAACATCTCATCCACAGCACAGCAAAGCCCTAATCAATTGGCAATGCTGCATGCTGACATTTCATTAGGCCAGTGCCAGTAGCAGGTATTGATCCAGTGGCCACTGTAAGCTTGTGAGGACCAGTCCTGCCTGCCTGAGTGGAAGCTGTCCTGTCGAACGAGCACTGCCTTCCAGTGAGCTCATTGCCATGCAGCCAGGCTAGGAGGCAATGGGAAATTCCCTTCAGCTCCTGGACCCCTGGGGTTCCTACTGGTGATGTGGTGGCTATGTGGTTGCAGTGCTCTACTTGTCGATGTGTGTCACCAGCTATCTACATCAATGTGGAGTTCAAAAATTTCAGGGATGGTTTTGGTGTAGTGGGTGGAAGTGGTTTTTGCTGTGGCTCTCTTTCAGATCCACTGGGAGAGCCTGAGTCCACCAAACCTGAGCTTTTAGCCTTCTGTAGGGTTGCTCTTTTACAGGGTCTGGAAATCCTGAGGAATTCTGTGGTTCCTCTAAGCAGCTCAGCTTCCCTTCTTGCCAAAGCTGTGTACTGTACAGAGTGAGAAACACTTGTGAGTCCAATCCCCCTGCCAGAGCAGGTTTCCTACAATAGGTTGCACAGCTAGGCATCCAGACGGGTCTTGAGTATCTCCAGAGAAGGAATTATAAAATAACTATGTGTATGTGGAATGTACAATTTGCAGTATTTGGAGAAATAGATCAAACTCACTGTTCTGCAACGTAGCATCTGCTGTTTGGTTACAGCAATGAAATCAGAAAATAGTGAGAGTAAATCTGGGAAAAAAAAGTGATTAGTTTCAATTCTAAAGCCTGGTTTATAACCTGTGGCAAAGCTGCTCACATCCAAAGGTGCACGGTGCCCTTGTTGAGCATCATTTTCCTGGCAGGAACACAGAGCCCAAGAGACATCTGATGTAGCAGCTATGCCTGCTGCAGCCAAAAATCCATGCATTGTTTTCCTTTGGCATGCAAAGAAAAGGAGGCTAAATGTATGGACAGTAGGTGCTTGGGTTCAGGGTGGCTTGACCAGGAGAGGCTTACCTGTTCTCAAAAAATGTTCTTGTGGATCATGTATATGTAAGTGATAGTGTAAATAGGAGTAAAGGCTTTGGCATATCTTTTGGAAATCTGACTCCATATCCTCAAAGCACAGTATGCACTTAGTTGAATGTGTAATCATGTCATTTGGTGAAATCATTTGGTGCCCATCACTCAATTTGTGGAACTGGACTGATCTTTCCTTGCTAGGCAGGTGTCAGTGCTACTCTGAGTCTGAGGGGTGTATCAAGGCATCAGGAAGGGCCTTCCTGCAGTGCTGTATATCCCTTGTGCACTGCCCTAGATGTCTCAGCACAGCAGAGACTTAAGTTTTTTATCCTGAGTTGAAATCCTAAGAACATCAGTGCATGTTTTTTATGGCTTCTTTTCTTAATGAACTGTCTCTGTTTTGGCGATAAGACAAAACACTGACCTCTTTCTGCTCTCAGCCTATGAATCTTAGTCTCTTGGTTGTATATAGTTAGCCACAATATAGAGATTTCCAATTAACTGCAGAAATTATGGTAATATTATTATCTTCTCATACACCACACGGGATGGAGATGCACAGAGGCAGTGTGATTTGTACAATTCCTTCCACTTGGCCGAAGTCTGGATCAGCAAAATCATCCATTCTCCCAAATTCCAAACCTGAGCAATTCTATGATTCTGTGTCAGATCATGATGTCCTTGGGATGTGACAAATGCGACTTGGATCTCATTCTGCTTCTCTTTCTTCTTCAATCCAGACTTGTTTTTAAGTTAAAGCAGGATAACTTCAGATCCATACCAAGTATGAAATAGTTGAGGCAAACTCTCAACGACTCTCTTTTTAAATATGCACACTTGTTCACAGATACAGATCAGCCTGACTGACTGTCAGCATGCTGGGTATCTTGCAGATGTCTCTCTACAAGAGTTGTCGGGTGTTGTAGTGATTGTGAACACAAAATGGAACCGAATTAAAGTTCGACCTACAATATCCAATTTCTAGAATGCAGAGCAACCAGCAACAAGGTCATCCAAGTTTTGGGCTCTGGGAGTTCAACCATTGATGGGTTCTTCTGAAGAGACTCTTCTTTACATGCCTTTTTTAGAAGAGCAATTTGGGGAACACATGTCCATATGAAGCAATGCTGAAAGGATTGACCTCTTTCTTGCCCATAAAATGTGATTAAATTTCCACTGAAAGGACTTTTTCCACCTCACAAAAATAACTTTTCTTGCCCTGAAAAGGCATCGCTTTGTTATTTGTATTGGAAATCTTCACCTCTGTCAGTTCTGTAATCACTTAGGAGGAAACTACATAAATACAGTTTCTCCATGGCAAAATTAAAATGTGCTTTGTAGCAAGGTTTTGCTTTTGCATGCAACTGTATCTGTGAAGTCAGGATCACTTGAAATTAGCAGGAGGGTTCTTATTTACCATTTCTTTCAAGCAGCCAGCAGAGTAACCCACAGAAATCTTCTCATCCAAAATCCAGCATGAAAGACTGTTCAGTGAAATGTTCCTATCGCAGAGATTAACTAATTGCTCAGCAGTCAGTCATTTTCACTGCATAGCCAAGGACAGTGATTCCTTTCCCACATGCAGATGGAGTAGTGGTTTAACAAAAAACAGTTCCTGGTACAGGAGGATTAAGGAGAATTTACTGGAGAGCAATTAAAACCGTTGTTAGAGCAATTTGGTTTTGAGGCAGAATTTCACATCAAAGTAAAGCTATCTATCTGAGGAGTGTACAGAGCAGAACAATAAAGCCATCATTTCAGGCCATCTATCGTGCTTCCTTGGAGTGCGGATTAATAAAGTGAGCTAAGAGGACAGGGAGATTTACAGGAGTAAATTAGGTGAAGCAGCCTAAATGCAGTTTGTATTTGGAAGGAGGTGCTCTGACTTTGATCTCTGCTCTCACTTCTTGTGGCTTCTGCTGCCCTCTATTCCTGCCAGCTTTCTTAGCACTGTCATTCTCAGCAGAGAGTTTCTGACCATGCTGCTTGGTTGCAGACATTCCTGCCAGCAGAGCACCATGCAGGCAGAGTAGGCTGCTCTCATACCTTAGCAGTACCAAAATGTTGTTACTGGAAGATGAGTTGGAGCTAGTGCTCCTTGCTGGCTTTAGTGGGTGTTGCTGGCTTGGTCTTCCCATCCTGATTGTCTGCTCCAAACTCCTTGCCTTGTAGGAGTGAATAGGATAGGTGAAGCACTGGAACAGGTTGCCCAGAGAGATGGAGGATACCCCGTCCTTGGGGCCATTCATGGTTGGGCTGGACGGGGCTGTGAGCACCTGATGGAGCTGTAGGTTTTCCTGTTCATTGCATGGAGTTGGACTAGATGGCCTTTAAAGGTCCCTTCCAACTCAAAACAATTCTATGATTTCCATTTCTTTGGCTCAAAACTGAAGCTCACAGGCTGCGCAGTTTCACTTGAAAAACAAATACAGAAGTCCTGTGCATTTCACTAGCCCATGCTCCAGAGGTCCAGTTTCTATTTAACTAAAAATAAAAGGACTCATTTTAAGTTATTTCCTATGTATTCATTTCTGTACATTTTTTCAACAGATTAACTTTTTAAATCTACTTAATATAAACTAAAAGGGAAAAAAACATCTAAAAAATAAACATTAAAAAAAATTTAATATCTGAAAAAAATTACATTGATAAACATTACCCTGTATGTATTGTCAGTGTATCATGTTCTCTTTGACCTGCCTGGGTTTAAAAAGCACTTTGCTTTTGGAGCAAGCCTTTACCAAAGGTTGCAAGTGAAAAACTGGGATAGCTTTAAGAATACCAAAAAAGAGGGTCTCCAGATATGCCCTTTGTTGGCAAGGCTCCTAGAGAGAGCTAGTCCTCAAGGGCTGAGGCATGAAGCCACCTAAGCTCATCTGGGCACGTCAGAGCAGTCACTAGAAGGAATTTATTGGTGGTTATCTTCCTGTGCGGTGGGAGAGGTTTGAGCAGGATCTATCCTCCTGATACTTGCGATTGGGATGAGATTTGCAATGCAAAGTGGTTGATGTACAGGGGCAACATTTGGCATATGGGACACAGCCATCAGTTGTCTTAGGTTGTTACCCGTACTTTGTTCCGTGGTGGTTTGTCTGAGCCCTCTGTGCAGATAAAACATCTGTTTTTCGTAAGATCTCACTTGGATCCACCAGCCTGGCGTGGTGCAGTCATCTCTCATCCTCCCTCTGCAGCTTTTGAAATAGTACAGCTTATCTGGAAGGGCTGGCTGGTCTCTGGGGGTGGGCAATGCATCCTACTGGCAACTGGCCATAACCTCAGCATGCTGGAGAGAGTAAAAATAGGATCAGATGAAGGTTATAATACACACACAAAAGCTTTAAAGGAAGGTTTTTTTCAAAGCCTGCTCCTAACCCTGACATCTGCACTGCTAGAGGCAGGGTTTGGATACTTCTTACCTACTGTCACACAGAGGATGTCTGCATCCAAGCAACTTGGACAAAGCTCAGTTTTTAGGCACAGGAGACAAACAGACGTTTCAGGATGCAGACCGTCTGACCTCCTTTAACATCTAGCTGCAGGTGAGATGACTCAGCCCCTGAGCTGTCTATGGCTCCTGGAGGAGGATGAGTTCAGTTGAAGACATTGGCTTTGTAGGTGGACCCTGCTCCGAGGGCCTGGAAATTGGGTGCAGTTTGTAGTTTGTTCTTAGGAAGGAAAATGGCACAGTTATCTGAGCACAGCATGGACTGGGTTATCCGGTGTTCACATTGTAGGTTTCACACAAATTCGTCTCTCCCATTAGCATGAGAAATACAGTAATTACTGTTCCACAGTCCACTTGAAGATGTGAAAACGCAGTCCGTTTGGTAGCGGATGGTCCATAGACATCACCTGTCTGTATTCACATTCCTGGACAATCCCAGCATATAGCTCCTACAAAGCATGTTTGCCTTATGGCAGAGTACAGGGCTTGTTAATAAATAGAGAAGAGGCAATGGAAGGCAGTTCTTCTACTATTAAGCAGTTGTGTAGGATGTGGACTGGATTAAATCTCTCTAGTGGGATCTGAACATTAGCAAAGGGAGTGCTCTGTGGGTCTCAGACAGCTGCAAGTGAGCCTTGAGTCCTTCAGTGTGGCCAAAAGATTGGTGTATTTCAATAAAAATGTAATTATTTCCACTGTCCTCTTTACTGTAACTATCTGGGAAAGTTCCCACTCATATGCTCTATGTGTTACCTCTTCTTCATTTTCCAGCACAACTCTGGGCCTGTGCTCTCGGATGGATCACTGGCATGGTCCACAGTCCTATTTATTTCTTCCAATTCCTTAGCCTCAGTCATTTCACTGATCTGACTTACAGTGCTTCAGGGGAGTGGAGCAGCAAGTAGTTGCCTTCAAGGCCACATTGCTGAATGAAGGGGTCTCCCATGGTGTTCTTTCATTAAACAGATGTGAAAACACAGTGTTTTAAATATATACGCCAGCTTGTGCATGACCAGATGAGAGGACATCTCCAAGATGTTAAATACAGACAGAACAGTTACCTCTGAAGCAAAGATTTCAGAGATGAGCAACACCCTCCTCATCCTATCCGTGAAGTACCCTATCAGTTGGTAGCCAGCTGCAGCCCTAAGGCAGCCAAATGGGAGGGCTCCCTGTTCTGCTTTGCGTGGCCCTGTAAAGCTGTGGGACACTGAAATGCCATGTCAGCATGGCAGTTCTCAGACAGAGGACTTCAGCCTTCCTTTTAAACTGGGCACAGTTGTAGGACATCACAGTCTGGGTACCCAGACTTTATTAATCACTGGGAAAATCTTTGCATCGTTGGCCTCGTGTGGCTTCCCCTCTGCCTCCTTCAGTGCACCCCCGCTGTATTTGTCACCATGACAACTGCTTGCCCTTTTGTTATAGGTTTCCGTGAAATGTCATGTATTGTGCACCACTGACAACAGCAGTTAGACATTCTGGGAACAGGACACAATGATCTGTGGTCCAGTATTCGCCACTTTCATGAACTTACTGCAATTCTTTAAGATTAATTAATTTGGGTACTTTCATTCATTCATGCCCTTGGAGTCACTTACTGAGAGGTCTTTGGAAATCAAATAAGGTTGTGGAGGGATGATTTTCACATTATGGTACCAAAAAAAAAAAAAAAAGGAGAAAAATGGTGTGTTTCAAAACATCTGAAAAGATCATAGATTTACTGACTAATTCCATTAATTTAAAGAACAAGAGGATTTGTGAAGGTCGCTTTGGAAGTGACAGTGGGCTGGGGTCACCATCGTGGTGAGTTACCTCTCAGTGCAGTGTGTAGGGAAGGGAGATGGGGGTTAAGAACAAATGGAGCTCCCAAGTCACTGTTGTCTCCTCTGTGCCTGCCTCATAGATAACCCAAATGCCTCCGTTCTCAGGGCTGACCATAAGTTCACTTTTTTTTAACCTTTGACAGCTCTATAACTAACATAATTCCTATTCCTCTCCTTCCTAAAAAGAAGTGAAAGAAAGAAAAATGGGAGCTCAGTCTCATGAAACAGGGTTTATGTTGCGTGAGGTGGTCTTTCACAGTCCCATCCACAAAGGAAATGAGGTCTTACACTGAATCCCTGTCACTTTTTATGAATTTAGCACTTGCCAAGAGACCCAACTATGGCACTTTACTCCTTGAGATGTGCTCTGCTCACAGTTAATTCAGTTTCTTCTGATTAATTCCTTTGGGTTTTGTGCCTGTTCCTAGGATGTATGTTTCGACAGACCTAAGTGTAACCTTTCTGAAAAGGGTCAGGGACAACTAAAATAGCTCATGCAATTTAAGGTTTGAAAACAAGCCTTGCTGAAATCACTGAGGCATGTCAGCAGGAGGTGTTTTTCTGTGCTTATTTACAGATAAAAAGAGCTAGCAGTTGTTATTAGACTTTAATGGAATTAAGTCTCTGTGTAAACACATTTAATCTGGATGTGACTTCAGTTAAACCACTGTGGAAGTGAATTAAATCCAACCACATGTAACCATTCCTAATATGGTGAACTGTTACTGCAAAATAACTGTTACGTCTAGAATTTTCATCCTACGTTGTTTTTTTTGTGTTTTTTTTTTCTTCAGTTCTTTGCCCATATATCTTTCCTTATTTTACTTGTACATGTTATGACAATATCAAGTAGTCCCAACTAAGACTGAATCGTTGCTGTGCTAGTGTTAGTACTCCCATGGTTAAGGGTGGATGTCCTGAAATGGAGACAGTGTCCATTGTGCAAAAAAGGGTTGAAATTTTTTCCTCCTTGTGAGAGAGTAGTTCAGTGGGTGGAGAGCCAAGACTCCAGGCACCAAGGTGCTATAATTTCACGGAGTCTGCTGGGACCACAGAATCGTAGAATGGCAATGAATGACTTGGAGGGGTCCCATAAAGATCACCCAGGCCCCAACCATGGCAGGGACATCTTTCCCTAGATCTGATTGTTCAAAGCCCCGTCCAACTCAACTCTGACATAGAAAAAGACAGACTGTGTCAGGTTAGCAAAGTTTTGGCTTTTCTTCTGCAGAAGACAGCAGCAGCAGTCACAGGTAATTATATTCTGTACAATGAGATAACCTCTGACTAGAGAAGTTTTCAACAGAGAAAAGCAAGAAATGAAAAAAACAAAAACAAAAACAAAAAAGGGTAGCAGGGGAAGAAGTTTTCAGCGAACTGCAAGTGCTTGGAGAGGAAATTTAAAAAAAATGTTGTTGTTGTTTCTGCTGTTCTGTTGTTGGTTCTGGTCTTTGTAAACAAGAGGCAGGGTGGAAGTTATTGATGTTATCTCCATGCCTTCCCAGCCCCGTGTGAACTGGTGCATGGGGCATGGGAGCACTGCCAGCCCTGCAGGATCCCCAACCACCTGCAGGCACCTCATGCTGTGGCCGATGAGCAGGGAGCAGAGGATATTTCCCCTCTTCAGATGTTTCCAAAGACTGAGGCACGTGACCTGGCACAGCATGGTGCAGAGCACTGGTTGGAAAATGTGGCTTCAATTAAATGCGGTTACTTTGCTGAATCAAGGGCAACTTCTTCTGCATTTCCTTGCTGCAGGTCAGAGAGTGGCTCCATGAGGGTGGGCACCAGGGAAAGGGAACATCCAAATGAGTGTATGTTTAGGAGCATATGTGTCACTGCATCTAGGTGTGAGGGGTTTTGTTTGCGTGTTGCTGGGGCTTTCTTTTGCTTTTGTTACCAGCGCTGTCCCAATGCAGTCCATATTTGGATCTTGCTCTTTTCTCCTTAGTTCTAAAGAAACAGATTTCCCTATCCTATTGAAGTTGTACATTCAAGAAAACTGAACCAAGGAAGAAAAGATCATTGTGAGTAGAGGTGGTGATTTGTTGGGCCCTTTCACATGCTCACATTCCTCTTGCTACAGAGTGATGCTGCAAGGTGAAACAAGTGCAGCACTAAATGCCTTTCTCCTTTGACACAGCATCAAGGGACAGTGGGTATTACTTGGTTCTGGAATCACACAGCCCCATTACAGTGCTCCCAGGGCACCCACGTGTATTCAACACATTAACTGTTGTGCTGCTGTGTGAAGCCATGCAACATGGTACATGTGGAACCTGAATACACCCTCTGGCCAATGCCACAACAGTAGCAAGAAGGAGACCTAAGAAGTAGTGCATACATTTGGATGTTCCAGTATCTGGAAGGGTGTGCTCATGGAGTTAGGCTTATGGCTGTGTAGTCTCTGCTGACTTACCATTTCCTTTTGATCTGCACTAAAGAGAGCAACGGAACAGGTAAAAGTGTGAGTGTAATGGATAGGTGCAGAACTTGTGTTCAGGTTCTTGTTTTCTTGTTCAGTTTCTTTCCTCCTGATGTTGTCGGGATATTTTTAGTTCTTCAGGGCTATGTCTTCTACATCAAAAATACAGGTGAAACTCACTTTTAATCTATACCTTTAAGATAGTATGTGCATATGTGTATGTCTATGTGGAAGCATATATCCGAGGTTACTACGTTTTGATCAGCACCATTTAAATTCACTATAAGAAACTGAGATAGAAAGGAAGGGGAAGTATCTTTCCCTCATGCTCATCCCGTCTTCCACTTAACTTTTGCTGTACTGTTTTGTTTGGTGTCCTGTGGATACTGACTGTTTTGGGCTTGTCTTCTCTAGATCATCTTCAGGAAAATCAGCGACGTCAAGAAGGAGGAAGAGGAGCGCATGCGCCAGAAGAACGAGGTGACGCTGAGCATTCCTGTGGACCACCCCGTGCGGAAACTCTTTCAGAAGTTCAAACAGCAAAAGGAGATGAGGAATCAAGGCTCAACTCACATCGACCCAGAAAGGAACCAGCTTCAGGTGGAAAGTCGGAGCGTGCAGAATGGGGCCTCCATCACAGGCACCAGTGTGGTCACCGTGTCTCAGATCACCCCCATCCAGACATCCCTGGCTTATGTGAAAACCAGTGAGGCGGTGAAGCAGAACAACAGGGATGCAATGGAGCTCAAGCCCAACGGGAATGGAGATCAAAAGTGTCTCAAAGTGAACAGTCCCATGCGGATGAAAAATGGAAATGGAAAGGGGTGGCTTCGACTGAAAAACACGATGGGGACCCATGAGGAGAAGAAGGAAGACTGGAACAACGTCACGAAGGCTGAGTCGATGGGGTTGCTCTCTGAGGACCCCAAGTGCAATGACTCAGAGAACAGTGTAAATAAAAACCCACTGAGGAAAACAGGCTCTTGTGACAGTGGAATAACAAAAAGTGACCTTCGCTTGGATAAAGCCGGTGAGACTCGCAGCCCCCTGGAGCACAGCCCCATTCAGGCTGATGCTAGGCATCCTTTCTACCCTATTCCTGAGCAGGCCTTACAAACCACGCTGCAGGAAGTCAAGCACGAACTCAAAGAAGATATCCAGCTGCTAAGCAGCAGGATGGCTGCCCTTGAGAAGCAGGTGGCAGAAATTTTAAAGATATTGTCTGAAAAGAACGTACCCCAGGTCTCTTCCCCCACATCCCATTTATCACCCCAGCGGCCCCCCCAGATACCTTGCCAGGATATTTTTAGTGTTTCAAGGCCTGCATCACCTGAATCAGAAAAAGATGAAATCCACTTTTAGCATATACCTACGTGTATATATGTATACAGTATATATGCAGAGGTGTATATATACCTTTATACATATATAGGTGTGTGTATAAGGTAAATATATATACATATATATTTTCACTTGCATCCAATATGACTTGAACACACCAAGGATTTTGATATGTAAATATTGCATGTCCAGCTGGATTCTGGCCTGCCAAAGAAAACAATTATTAACATAGATATTGCTTGTATAATATGCAGTTGACTGCATGCACACTTTACATTTATTTATAATCTCTATTATGTAATAAAAGAATGACTTTTGTTTAACAAAGGCAATGTACTATTTAAAGAATCAGGGTCTAACCTGCCAATATTGCCATGACAGTTTTGATCTCAGGCTGGGTGAATTGAGCTTTTACCTCCTCACTGTCTTTTCTGACAAGTTAGGCAGTAGGTTAATATGAAGTGGAGAACATGTTCAGACTTCAAGTAGTACCATTTCCTGGTATCATTCCATTACAATATACTGTATATTTGGTAATAAGTCCCCCTACTCCTCCTAAAGGGAGAGCTCAGCTCAGTTGCCAGGAAAGGGCACCGTGTTGGGTGCTGAAGTAGATCACTGGAATTTATTCGTGTGGGTGTTGTGCATGCACAGCCTTTTCTTTCAAGTATCCTGCTCTTTCAGCATCGTAGGTAAGACATAGTAATGGTGATATATGTAATGAAATGCAACAAACAGAAGCTCTCTCAGCTGCACACACTGTCTACTTAAGGGTAATATCTTTCTGAAAAGCCTCCTTTTACTGATGCCATTTTTACTGAACCGTTAGTGACATTATGTAGATTCTCTTTGCAGCACTCAGCAATGGTGTCCGCTTCTGTCAGTATCTTCATTAGGATGTCCCTTTTTTCTGAGGTTGCCCTCCCTCTCTCCCCTTCATTGCCTCTGGCGAAATGACTTTGAATGAGGTCTGTGAGAAAGCAGTCATGCTTCATCTGCTCAGGAGCCTCGGGAGCAGATGTGGGAGACAGAGGTTAAAAGGCTGCAGTGAATCCCCCTACACACCCTTTTTCTGAGGGTGTTTATCCATCTGAAGCTACCTTTGAGAAAGAGAAAATGAGCAGTCAGGATGGGAAGTTGGTGATGGCGAAATTCCCTTCAGCCTAAGGCACTCAGGTGATGTTGAGGTGGAAGAGTGGTGCGTGTGATGTGGGGATGAAGTCCTTCTTGCCTTGGACTTGATGAAGGTTTTGGCGAATGGGATGTTAAGATTCGAGCAGGGGCTCTCTATGCCCACACCACCAGTTGTTAGGCATGTTAAGGCTAGTAGGTCTGTCTTAACGTGTTCTTACCTTCCTCTTGGCCGGCTCCCATCAGCATCTCCCATTCTTGATCCACGCTCAGCCTCCATTCCCACCACCTAGGCTGATGCATTGCCCTTTGTGATGGCTTTGCAGGGCTGCAGCAGGACATGCTTTTCCAGTTGACCCTATTTCTTCTGCTATTGGGAGCTGAGATCTTGTACTCTGAGTTTGCACTTGGGTGTGGTGGGTGTTTCTGTCTGAGAATTCAGGCAGATGCTACTGACAGCAGAAGTGGCCGTCGTGACTTCAGACCTACTGGTGGCATAGCAGAGAGCAGTGGCTCCTTCAGAGAAGGACATCTCTACCACACTTCAGTGGCCTCTTGCATCAAGGTCCCACATTTTCAGAAGTGCCTGGAGTAAAACATATGTACCAGCCACAGAGCATCATTATCAATCAGGTAAATAAAAGTTTATAATTAGTGGGCATCCTTACCAGATATTTTACTTCACATTAGGAAACTAAGTTAAACTAGATCACTACCTGAGAAACCTAAATAAATAAATAAATAAAAATCCAAAGCAAACAAAAACCAACTAACCAACCAATAATATTTGTGGTGGTGCTCATCAGAAACCTGCATCTTCAGGTGATCATATCTCCTACTGTGAAGTCCAAACCCATAAACTCCAAGAAGATCCTAAAAAAACCAAATAAGCCATTGCTTCTATTATGTCAGTTCATGGAAGGACAGTGATCTTTCTCATTTGTTATTCCTTTCTGGCTCATTTCTGCCTCTCTTTCAGTCCCTTTCTTCAGGAAATTATAGAAAGAAAAAAAAAGAAAAATATAAAATCACTGGAAGGGACAGCTCTTCCCAAAGGCTGGTGTTGGGCTGCCTGCTCATCATGCTTTCTGCAGCTGCCATTGTCAAAAAGGGCAGCTGTATTTTGCAGCTGCTGTTCTGACACAAGTGCAAATCTGTTGCTGCACTTTGGTCAGCAGGGATAATCTGTGCTTGCAAAACAGCAGAACTCTCTGAGTCCTGCTCTAAACCTTCCCCTGGTACTCTGACAGAGTTGTGGGGTTGTGGCATTAAGGAGGTACAGGGTTGCTGCAGGCTCCTGGAGCATGCACAGACCTTGGGGGTACAACTTAAGTGCCAAGTTTTGAAGATGTGACTGTTGTTGCCTGGCTGGAGTTGGTGGCTCAGCCAGACACACAGCAGCTTGCTTCCCTCTGCCCAGAACTGCCCAGTCAGTAGATGAGCCATGCAGCTGCCTGGACTGGGGATCAGTGAAGTTCCTCACCTGCACGAGTATGTCCTGAAAGAACAAGTGGGGTGGTAGGAATGACTCTGTTAGAAAGCTTTAGCCTTAATGACATTCCTCTGCCTTTGTGAAGGACTTCTTTTGTTTCTGTGTAACTGATATTAACTCTATCTAGAAATGCATGGCATGCAAAGGGATCTCTGTTTCAGTTTATCTTGCAAGTCAGATGTAACTTTGTGCCACTTTGCAATGAGAGATCGTGTAATAGGATTAATCTAACCTTGAAAATTATTTGAACCCGGAATGTCTATTGCAGTTCAAGTGTAACTATACTGGTTAAAACACTATAAATAATGTAAAATAGCAAGTTCATGAAACAAATGCCATGTTTCCAGGGTCACTTTGCTTTGACTCTGATATTCCAGCGTTACCTGTTGCAGGTTCTTGGAACTGTTCAGTGCCTTGCTCAGGCAGTAGTGTGATGAGTGTCTTGCAAAGAACAGAAACTCTCCCTGCAGATAGGCTCTGCATGCTGGGCATGCAGCTGGAGCTTCAACTCCACTTGCTGTAGCACTGAAAATAAGGTTTGTACAGTTCTGAGGCATTTTGGAGCATTATGTGTTGTTTCATGGCGTCGTCACAGGGGCACTTGTTCAGCTTTCCCATCTGCTAACGGCGGTGCATGGTGTAATCCAGCACACTGCCAGCAGGAGCATCCCTTTCCTGTTCAAGAAGCATGAGTCCTCGTATTGCAGTTCAGGCTTGACTCAAAGCAACCACCTATAGCTGTGCCATAAGGGACCACACGTGTCCCTTCTACCTATGCCAGCAGCCACGTGCTGCATGGAGGGAGCTCTCAGCTGCATGCTTTCCTTTCCTGTAAGAGCTACATACGTGTACAGATGTTCCTGCCACGTCTGGTAGCGGTGTTCATAGCACGTACATAGCGTTTTACCCACGCACAAGTGAATTTTATCTTTCTGGATAAGGTATGAATAGAAATAAATCGTGTAAACACTTTCCAAAGCAAATGAACTAGAGTACTTCGAATAGCGATTTTGTGTAATACTGCCTATTTGAGATAGAACAGCACTTCTGACTAATAGCTAAACAAATAACTATTGTAGTGAAGATATAGAAGTATCCCTCAGTTCTTCTGATTTTGTATTTGTACATCCTGCTTTCTGTGTTTTTGTCTTTGCCAGGGAACAGGGGTTAGAGCAGCTCTGGAAGTGACAATCTTAAGCTTTGCCGATTTCTCTTTTCCCTGTTCTGCAGAAGTAGCACAACTGTAGGGATTTGAAGCTGCTGGCACTGATGTTTGGGCTCATTGTTAGATCCAAACTGTGTCTTCATTCACCACCATGTGGAAAGCAATCCTGATACACAGGTTTGAGCTGAAGTTTGAATCTATGAACATATTGGACCATACAGTGTAGTTTGGATTCCAAGACAATTGTAGAGGACTGTTGGCTGCAGAATTAATGTTGCATTATTTGCAAGCAGTGAGCAGTCACTCTGGAAGTAACCGAGGCTGTCATGCAGACTTCATCATTTGTGTGGGTCACAAAGCAGATGTGTTCACAAAAAGAGCTTGGAGGCTTTTTTAGGAAAAAAGACATCCTGAACTGGAAGGAAAAGAATCACAAAAGCCAAAGGTTTAACATGCAATTCAGGAGAGAGGAGGAAGAAGCGGGATGCATTACAGTGACTCGACACTTTCTTACGTGGATTTTGTGCATTTGGAAAACTCAAACATATCTTTTTGGATGTCAGAATTGGATGGATGATTATTTGTTACAATAAATATTTTTCCTAAGTGAAATGGCATCAAAGTAATACCCATTTTTTAAACAGCGCATTCAAATAGTGGTTTCCTGCAGAAGAGAGTTTGTACAGATTTTTTTATAGTTGTTTTTAGCAGGCTGTATCTAAAGGCTTTGTTTGATTCTTTTTTTTTTTTTTTTGTAGCAGAAGCTTGTGTTAATGCATCTTCAAGTCTATAGATCTATCAAGCTTCACAGTCTTGCTGCCAACAAACTTGATAGGGAGTGTTTAAGAAGTGGGATTCCTTTGGAGAAAAGCATCTTGTTGTGGTACCTGTGCTCTGCAACTCTCCAGTCCTGAGCTGTGAGAGTTAAACAGCATTAGTTGACACTTTTCTTGGCACTTGTGCATCTGCACTGATCCCCTTTAGTGAATTTAAGGAAGGAAATAAAAGAATTGATGCAGTCCTTTTCCTGGATGGCCCTGCTCTGCTGATGTCTCTGCCTCCAGAGAACCTTCCTATGGTGCCCACAGGGAAGGAAGGATTGATCAGACTACACTTCAACATCTGAGAATAGGTTTTGTCATTTCCCCTTACTTTTTTTCATACAAGCAATTAACATGATCTCTAATTTTCTTCTGGGTTTTAATGTGTTGAGGTGCATTTCAAAACAGAATACATTCTTAAAGCAAATTGATGAATGGAGCTAAAATAGATAAGAAGAAAGAAATGTCTTGCTTTTCCTGGCAGAAAAGCAAGAAATGTTCATACTGTCAAAAAGAACATTGTGCAAAGATCAGTGTTGGGATACCCAACAGATGACAAACGAAATAAAATCATCCTTCCTGAGGGCGTATTTAGTAGTACAGAAAATTGTCCTTGTGTTGTGTGGTGGGTTGATTTTGAATGCTCAGATGATATAACCATTCAAAAATGACTTTTCCAGGCCATAGTAAATAGATGATATTGATTCATTATGTTACGTTAATCTGCCTTCTGTGCAAGGCAGGTGGATCCAGGTATCTGGGACAATTTCTCATAAATTTCTTTATCTGTTGTCTATCGAGCAAAGAAGTATATTATTTCCTCATGGTTTTCTACTCAGAGATGTAAGCTTGCTTGGCCCACAGTCTGGGTCTATAGTATATCTAATAGTACATCTATAAATATCTAAGGAGCGGGAGGCAAAAGGACGAGGCCAGACTCTTCTTAACAGTGTGTGGTGATAGGATGAGGGGAAATGGCCACAAACTGAAGCATAGGAAGTTCTGCACCAATGAGGGTGGGAACTTCTTCACAGTGAGGGTGACAGAGCACTGGCACAGACTGCACAGAGAGGTGGTGGAGTCTCCTCTGGAGATGTTCAAGACCCACCTGGACGCCTACCTGTGCAACCTGGGCTGGGAGCTGCTTTGGCAGGGGGTTGGACTTGATGATCTCTGGAGGTCCCTTCCAACCCCTACAATTCTGTGAGTCTGTTGGTGTGCACCAACTCTGCATCTGGCTGTCTTCCACAAATACATCAGTTAGCTTTAATCAAAAGCCCTGTATAAATGTCTCCGTGTTAGCTTTGGATCAGCCACTCCAGTGACATGCCTGTAGGAGTAGATTCAATTCAGACTCAGCAATGGCAAAGTATATGTTTCTGCCTGCCTGCCAATGATGTATGGGCACATCATATGTGTATATACCTGCCCACTGGTAGTAGAGACAGATATGGCTTGTTTGAGTCAGGTGTTTCAGACAGGTGGAATAAATTGTGCTCCAGAGGTGTCAGTCTCTCACCTCTTGCAGTAGGGTAATGAGTTCAGATTAGACACTTGATTTGTAGACTGCTGGAGGGTAAGTTAAGTGAATCCAGTCTATAACTCAAGCTCCCAGCCTGATCCCATTTGTATGAAAAGGTGCCCCTAAAAGAAAGCACTTAGCATCTTTCCATCACAGAGGCACTTTGATACAGGGAAAATTGAAATATCTCAGCATGCAACCAGAAACGAAGTGTTCAGCTCCTAAGCTGCTGAGACAGCTCTCTAAAAACACTTGGGTGCTTGATTCTCAGCCAGTGGTGATCAGATTTTTGATTTTTTACTCCAGTACTTTCGTGTAATACTCCAGGAACCCTCATTTTCCCAGGTATATGGCTATTGTGATGCTCTCATGCAACAGCAAGGTGTGGATGGGAATCACCTATCACTTTTTGGATAGTGTGAGGCTGCCATCTATTTTTTTCTTTATCTTGCCTCCTGTGGGGCATTAAGAGTGTCAGGAGTCTCATAGTAGGGCTGCATCGTGCTGTGGAAAGAGGCCTAGTCTTGGAAATGTCCAGCAGAGGGAAAATATGTGGTGGAGAGCTTCCAAGGTAGAAGTGACAGAGCAGCAGCTGATTGCCCAGACTGAGCAGAGCCCTGGCTCCATATCGTGCAACATGGGGAGAGAGGAGGGAGGGAAAAAAGGATGTAAAGAATGAGGGTCCACAAAAGGTCATACATTGCTGAAGTTATTTTTTGATAGTCTCTGTATGGTAGTTGTTGGTGCTTTGTAATTTGTTTGGAAGCTGGCAGGGTCCTGTTTCCTAAAGTTCTATGGACTGTGCTTTAGCACAGCATATGGGCTCTGCCTTTGAAGCTTTCCCTACTTTGAGCAGGACCAAAGAATTTCCCAGCAGTCCTTCCTGAGCTGTGTTTTTTTTATAATTGGTGTTTCTAGAGGTTTTAGTAGCACAAATAGGAAGTGAAATATGAGAGTTCTTGGTTATGTCTCATTATCTTCCTGTTTTCAATATAAACTTACTGAGGAATGTGATGTCCATTTTCAAGGTAAAAAGTGTTTCTAAGAGCTGATACTTATCAAGCAGACACTGGAGAAATTTGTCACGTTCTGAAAGTACACCATTTAAATGAATTAAACCCTTCCCTTGGTATCAGCTAACATCCACACTCAGTGCCAAATGCTGAGAAAAATGTCTTGGTGACCATGCAGTTTCTGGAAGTAGTGGACTAAGACAGATACTTCAGCAACACCCACTCCCTCTTCCAACCTCTTCCCCAACCCATTGAAAGGTGATTGCAGTGTCTAGAAATGCCATAAACTAAAAAAAAATCAATAGCATTTGAGCTGATTTTCAGTGTTGCACTGGCAGAGATCCATGAGTTATTCTTATTCCTCTGAATTCAGCCTTCTGCTCTCATTGTTGGCATGTCAAGACTGGGCTTGTCCATAGTGTCTGGCAACGTCCCTGAGGCCCGGGCTTGTCCCTGGAGCCTGTTCCAGCCCCATTCCCAGGCTCATCCCCCTTTCTCCTGGCTTGATATTACAGGCTTATCCCAAGTTTTACTCATGGCCCTTTTAGGTTTAATTGGAAAAGTGCTTTTCCAAACACTCTGACTTTCTGCATGTCCATGATGCCCTACAGAGTTAACTCAAAAAATCCTTTCCAAACCACAACTTAGCAGCAAGTTTTCAAATAAATCAAGCACACTGAGGCAAACCTTTCATTCTCAGTGCATTATTTTATTAAACAAACCGTAATTTTTATTTTACATTTGTCGCTTCTTTGTAGTCATGAATGTTTTAGTGTCCCATAGGGATGACAAGAACCAGAGTGTTTGTTTTTTAATGAGCTCTTCTAATGAGAAGGAGAACTCAAACAAGGCACTAGCTTCATGCTCAGTCCAATATCTGCCCTGTGTTTTTCTCTGTTTTCTTCCTGCAGTTACACTTAGGTGAAGTTCAGCACTGGCAGCACTTTGAACTGATGCTATGCAGTGCTATTAAGGGTCCTCTTTATTTCCTCCAGCTGACCCTAGAGCCCTGTTCATCATTTCCTTGTGAGCTACACAGGGATGCTCAGGTGCTTTCCTGTCCTGGACTTGGCTTCAGAAGAATTTCCTGATTTGTTTCACCTCTCTTCTCTGCTGTTATTTGGTTTTCCTAGAGCAAAAAGCCTGCTTTATGTTGGTTAGTCAGAAGACGTGCGTGTCTTGTTGCAAGGCAGCAAGGAGCAGCAATGCCATACACTTCACTTTTTGAATGATGGAGTACTTGATGCTGCTCTCAGAATCATTAGTCTGAGGTCACAGTTCAGTTTTTAAATTGAGTGTCTTGCCCAAACTCTCTTGGAAAAAGGGGTTTTCTTCTAAATCAAAACAAAATTCGTGTTCTGCTTCTAATTATTCTCTGGTGTCCCTGCAGGATTAATTACTGCTGCCTTCACTTATATCATCAAAAGCTGTTATGCCACAGCTTCTGTATTTTTTTAATTTTTACTTTTTCCTTTCTTTTTAGGTATAATTAGGAGTTCTGGTATTATTGACAAGCTCAGTCAGATGGTACTTAAAATTTGCAGAGCTGAAATGTCACATAAACACGTAGCTTAAACCTGTCCTTTGAATACTAAAGCCACCACTGAACTTTTAGAGCTCGTGCTTTTGGGGTCACCCATACATCAGTGTGGAAGTCTTTCTCCTGAAATAAGGAGCAAAAGTGCATTTTCATTCTATGTGGTTCTCCCATGATGTTGCTCTTGGGAAAAGAGCACGGTTCCAAGGATGTGATGGCACCTTCCAGCTCTTGCTACCACCCTTTGGTGCTTTGTAAGTTCCCAGCTACATTTTTACTTAAGGGAAGGGCTGAGTGCCACCAACTGCATAATTCTATCAAGTGGTAAATTCAATTTATTGAGTGGGAGAGGCAGCAGCTAGCAATAAGGCAGGATTTGGGTTTTTTAAATCTGCCTTGTGGGAATTGGGCAAGCTACCAGAAAGACAATAAAGGATTTATCTGGCAATGCATGCCAAAGGAATGCTAAATATGCGAGCAGCAGAATTTATTAATACCAATGAAAAAGCTCATTAGTGCTAAAGTGCAAAGCAACTCTGTAAGTGTACCATTCAGCTGTCCCAATAAAATCCCTCTACTCAGATGAGGGGAACTCAGGCCTGTGCGGTGCAGAATTGGCTAATCAGCTTCCCCACCAAATTTGCACACAAAATGCATCTTCCCCCAGCACAACAGTTAGCACTGTTTTACTGGCACGAATTTCACAGCTAACCTCCATCTATTTCCCTTGCTGCTAGTATGACAGTCTCAGAGCTGTTCCTGCAGCTCATACTGTTGTGTTTCTCATTTTTCTCTATGGATAGGTGTGTTCCTTTTGTTGCTTGTTGCTGATTGTTGATCGCTCGTGTTTCAAGAGACCTGTGGTCCTGTAAGGGAAGTGAGAGCAAAAAGAAAACCTATAGCTTGTGAAAGTGCAGGGAATTACCTGAGATCACTGAATTTTTAAGGACAATGTCCCAGTAGTAAAAATAATGCTTGTGGCTGCCTAGAGCTCCGAGGTCTGCCTGCATGTTTATGTGCCCAAAACCCGTTAGTATTGTTGGAGGCATGTGGCAACCCATGGCACGTGCATTAGGCTGTGATATGCTCCATAAACTTTACATACCTATTTGCTGTTGTTAAGCATGACAGAAGCCCACAGCTGGTTGGGGTTGTTACAAGCAACAGCTGGGGAGATTGTGCTCAATTCTACGTGCTTTGAAAGCTACGTGATCTGAAGCAGAGTATTTTCCCCTTTCCCATTTTTCCCCTTTCCCCTTTTTCCCCTTTCCCCTTTTTTCCTTTTCCCCTTTTTCTCCTTTTTTTCCCTTCCACCTTCCCTCCTTCCTCTTTCCCTTCTGCTTCCCTTCCCTTCCCTCCCCCCCCCCCCCCCCTTCTTTATCTTTGTCTTTCCCTCCCTTCTTCTTTCCTAGACTCCTTTCTTTCTTTTTTTCCTCTTGTCTAGGTTATTAGGCTACCTATTAGCTTGTAGAAACAGGCAGATTTAATAAGTTATGCTGCCCTAGCAGATCTAATGAGATAATTATCTGTTTTTCTATTTGTGTTCAGAAGAAATAATATGCTAATAGGAGCTGTAGTTAGGGTTGATTTGTTAATGTCCTGCTTAAACACCAACCAGTGGCTCAGCGGTTCAGTAAAGGGATCTCAGCAGATCTTCTAAATGCTGTTCTTCATTTGGAAGGTAAACACCTTCAGACTTGGAGCATCCTGTGCAAGAATTCTTATTAAGTGGAATTGTTATTCCACTGGTTTCTCTAACTCTCACCCAGGTCTGAGGCACCAAGACAGATTTCAGGTGTGGACTGAGCTTTCTGAAAGCCAAGAACTGGCGGTACTAGAATTTTAATTTCAGGCCCTTGTCTAATGCAAATATGTCCAAGATTGCGTGCCCCACAGAACGCATGCCAAATTTAGTCAAAATGCAGAGAATGTGTTTGAAGTTTGGGACAACTAGGTAAACCACTGTAAAATCAGAACCAATCAGGGAAAGGGCTCTTTATAATTAACATATGTTGGAATCTAGGTGGCTTATTCTCGGCGTCTGAACTGTCAGTAATCTCCATTCAAATTAACTGCTCAGAATTCTTGACTGTCTCGGATATCTTTGTACAAGCCAGATATGGTACAACAGCTGTGCAAACTCTCTCTGGGGAGAAGCATAATTAAAAATAAAGTTATTATTACTGCTATGGAGAGGGACAGTGACAGAGAGAGGGGGTTGTGCACTGGGTGCTTCTGGCCCAGACATGGCCCATAGTGTTCCACTTTTAACTCTTTTTGGGTTTCTTCGCATCCAGACACGTAGGAGGGAGGAGCAGAGCATTGTGCAGTGGCAGAGCAGCTTGTATGGGGCTTCATGAAGTGTAGGCACCTCCCCAAACTAGGCTTCAAAGGGTGAATTTCCATCTCCATGGACTGCCACCTCTGCCTCCTCCATCCTTTTGAAATGCTTGTGAGCTTCCACTCACCTTCAGAGGAATAGTCATTCTGGGCTCTTAGAGGAATTAAAATCTGGGGAATGTGTACTGGGAAGAAAGGAGGGTGAGGGCTGGGTATGGTCTTTTGTCTGTGCAGCCCCAGCTCCCCAGGGGTGCCTGGTGACAGCATCCCTGCACACCATTGGTGGCAGATGGAGACTTTCTTAAGCCAACAACTGTCATCACAGGGGACCTCACTACTATGAGAACTTTCTAGATTTTTTTCCTAGGCTTCCTCCTCCTCCTGAATGACAACTGAAAACATGGACGTGCCTTAGTGGGCATGATGATGGTGGGTTGACCATTGGATGAGATGATCTTGGTGATCTTTTCCAACCTTAACGATTGTAAGCTGAGCCAGGAGCTGCTGTACCACTGATCTGCATGGGGAAAGGCTGAACCTACAACCACCCCAGCACACTCTTGCAAAACCCACAGTCTGTGCTGAGCACCCATCCCACCCTTCCTACCTATCTCCTTCCCTGCTGTAATGCAGCTGTGTGGCCAAGGTGTGGGGTTTTCCCTTTCCCTGGGATCAGTGCATTGCCAGCAGAGCTGATCCAGTGACACTAATCCTTGGTTTGTGTGAGTGGTTCCACTTTCTTGCCAAGGGAGGATTAGTTCAGAGGAGAATAGTGAGCTTGAAAACCTCCTTTTACCCTTAAGTCTTTAGTTTCGCTTTCACATTTCAAGGTGTCCCATTAGCAGAAAAGGCACCACCTGGATAATCCCATTTGTGACACTGTTATAGAGAAATTGGGCAAAGCAACTGGTTTTAAAAGCTCATATTGGAAAAACTGGCCTACAGAGTAACTGCAGCTTTTGAATGTATGTGATTCACAGACACTGGACTGAGGGGAGGAGAAATATTTTGTGAAAACTCTTTTTTTCAAGGGAGAAATGGAGGGAATGGGTTATTGCTCAGATGATGTTTCTTTTGTTGTTACTTACTGCTGTTTGTACTCCTGCCAATGCAGATGGCATTCGTGTTACTGGTGATATTTTTGAACAGCCCAGCTATCTTTTTTGCTGTTGTTAATATACTGAGGATTTGGGAGGATTTTAAATGCCTCTGCTCTTCGGGATTATTTCTACAAAAGCAATTAAGAACTGTATTTTGACAGCAGGAAGCTTATAAAATCCTGGAGAGAAAAAGAAATAAATAAATACTTAAATATAAAGCGTTTGAAACTGAACAGCTTCAAAAGGAATGCACCTCCTCTACCATATCGGAAATTCACAAAGCGATCACGAATGACGTCAAGGGAGGACCATCTTTCTACTGAGACCCATCCATCAGCTCATGCAGAATGGATGCTCGTTGACCACTCACCTGCCTGCCAAGAAGGGACCGTGGGGACGCTCTGGTGGGAGGTGACAGTTCTGTCATTCCTGGACATTGCCCTGCGTGGTCAGTGCACATTGGTTAATCCGTAGCAAAGTTTCTCGTTGCACTTTTCTGTTTGCTAAATTTCAACAACAAGGAAAATGTGGGTCACATTGGCAGACAACTGTTTCTAACCCAAAGGATTATGGGTTTTAGCACAATGAACTGTACTTCTTCAGGGAGGATCAACTTTGATTTCTTTTTTTTCCACACGTCTTTATTTACATGTGGCTATATTTTCATTGATACAGAATAAAAATTGCATTTTATTGACCTTGGGTTCATGTGTTGTTGCTTCTCACGAGCTCTGGCACCGCAGAAGTGAGAACTGTTGCTTTCTTGGCCAAAGCAGAACAGAGTTTGTTGGAATTAATGACCAAAATGTAATCCTATTTTTAGGATGCTTGGAGGTGGGGAAGGCACACAGATCTATTGTTAGAATAGAGATTGAATACAGAACAATAGGTACACTGTTTGGCCTTCCCCCTCACTAGCCTAAAGGCAATAGAAAATAAATCAAGCTGAGCTGGGCATAGCCATCTCATCCATATCATTTTGTAGGATTTAATTCTTCCCCACCCCCATGGCAAATTAGGAGGAAGAGAGAATATTTTATCTAAATGGGAAGTAAGTATTTGTTTATAGCCTTTTGTTCATAAAGCATTCCATTTGGATTGGTGTAAAGGCATAACTTTGCTTCCAGAACAAAATCAGTGTTCATTTCACTCCAAATGAAAAATGAAGACTGGGAGGATGGGTGCTGGCAGAAATGTTTCACCTGTGCCAAGGTGCCACTTCTCTTGCACACAGCATTGGTGACATGTTCATGAAACGATGGCTGCTTCTACACTTAGGCCCAGAAAATAAAGCATGTGCAAATCAATGGAGTTTTTTCTGTTTCCTGCCATGGCTTTGATCCAGATCCTACAGGCTTTGTGATGGTACTAGCACATGAGAGAAGATGACAGATTGAGTGGAATGGATCCAGTCTGGGGGTGAGGCATCCAAATCTACCTGTCCACAGTCTCTAACATCCATAGGGACAGTATTCTGGGGGAGAAAATGCTTTCTATTTATAATGAAATACTCAAGGCTGACCTTTTATCTTTTCCTTGACTTGCTGAGCTCAGCCTCATTGTAATGCAGTGGCACAGGCTTCTCAGGGAGGTGGTGAAGTCACTATCCCTGAAGATGTTCAAGGACTGTGGAGATGTGGCACTGAGGAGCATGGTTGGTGGGCATGGTGAGGATGGGTTTGTGGTTGGTCTGGATGATCTTAGTGGTCTTTTCCAGCCTTAGTGTTTCTATGATTCTGCGATCTTAAGCTGCAGTGAGATAACTCAAGCTCAGCACAAAGGGAGGACATCTTACAGCCTTCATGGCAAGCATGAAGAGAGAGGCTGTAATTTTCATTGCTGAAAGCCTGGTGGTAGAGCCTGCTCCTTTGGTCGTCATCAGGGCTGGCTTTTGCTACGCAGGGAGCTGGCAGTGTCCATGTGGCAGCACTTCCTAGTGGGCATTTGGGATGGTGACAAGGATGTCCCAGCTGTGGGAGCTGTGGTGAAAATGGAGCTGCATGGAGGTGAGGTGAGAGCAGTTCTACTTGGAGGAACCCATGCTGCCTTGCATATTGCTTTACCTGTGCACATTACCTCTGCCTAAGAGAGCCCTGGAAGCCAGAAAAACAAGGTAATATATATGCACATCTCATTTGCTTTGTGCCGGCACCATTCAGCATTCTGGGCTGGAGATTTATTCTCCAGGGCTGTTGCTCCCAGTAATTTAGGATCCAGCCATAAACAACTTGTATGAGTCAACAGGGGCAGAGACCAAGATTTTGGTGCAAACCATCTCCTTCCCCACATCACTGCACATTTTGATAGGCAACTTCTTATAAGTTTTGTTTTATAATTTGTTCACAGTAATGTTACTTGGAAGAACATTGGGCTAAAACGATCATCTTATACATCTGGTTAGGCAGAGTAATGAAGGTAGACTGAACAAGATCTCTGGAAATCCTTCAGTGGTTAAGTTTGCTGCATAGAAGTAAAACATCTGCTCAGTTCAGAGCACAAACTGGACCAGGCTTCAAAAACTACATGCAACTTTATTAAATGGATAAAGGGAGGCCTGCCATGGATGTCAGTGGCTTTGGAAGCCAACTGGATGACTGCTCTCTCACAGCTAATGATTTCTATGTAGCCATGTTTGCCATGATGTATTTTCTTGCTCACCTGGTCACATAGCTCAGATGTGGAAAGTAGAGGTTTCATCACAGTGGCAAGTATCTGAATAGTCCTTTTTCTATTCTGCTCCCTAAGGCCTATGTTTATCCCACCTGAAATTCAGTCGGTGAATTGAGGACCCGAAAATGGAACCTGATTTTACTAAACGTGCCTCAGGATGGGCAGTACACACATTACTTCCAGCTCATTGAACCCCTTCGGATGAGTTTGTCCCCATTACCAAGATGGTGACCCTAAGGGGTCTAAACCTTATACTGTTAGTGTCCTGGTAAGCCATGCCATGCAAACATGAGCATGGAAACATCGTCTCCTGTGTTTTTGTAAATATTTTGGGGAACAAATACAGTATTTACAGTCTTTACACAAATCCTTCAAGAGCATCACTTACAGTATCTGCATGTTAATATAATTCTCAATGATTGTCCCATTTACAAAAGATGAAAAAAACTATTTCTAGAGGAGCTGTGAAAGCTTTTTGTGACTGTGTCATAGCTCAGTTGTGCTGCTGGTTCTCCCCTGGTTCTTGACCAGGACTCTTAGTTCAGCTGCAGAGCTGCCTTGGTTGGCCACTTTGGACCAATGCAGGTGGTATCCCATGAGCTCTGTGACACCTTCAGTGTTGGTCCCAAGGGAAGGTGGCACAGCAACCCACATCTATCAGCTCTTCTTTATTGGGCATAGTGGTGGGTTGATGGTTGGACAAGATTATCTTAGTGGTCTTTTCCAGCCTTAATGATGCTATGATTCTTTTGTTTGGACAGGAGAGAGAAGCTGAGGACGGATCGGGAGGTTGCCTCCGCTCTAACTGATCTTAACACACAGTGAAGGTTCAGTTTATTCAAATATGTTCTCTTTTAGGACCTTTCTTTCCACTGCAGAAGCCAAAATAAAGTCTTGGCAATGACTTTGCGTATTTGAGTGTTACAAACTGCTGTTGTATTCCCAGAAGCACAAGACCAGGCAATTTGCATGAGACTATTCCTTGGGTACTGGAAATGAAACGCTACTGGGCTAAGAGATAAAGCCATAACAAGTAACAACATTTGTCTTTTGTTAAAGATGTTCCCAAAAGGGTCATTAAGTACCCCACTCCACTTTTCAAATGGCATGGATATCTTTGGGAACCTCCAGTTTCTTCAGACTGTATGAAGGGTTTGTTCCTCATAAGACCAGTAGAACTTAAAATGCTATTTTAAAGTACAGTCTCACTGAGAGGGTCAGAAAATGAAAGACCTGTGGCAGGTGAAACATTGCAACAAATGGCCAAAGCCTGCGTGTGACTTTTCCTATTGGCATGGTTGAGAGTGTGAATGTACGCTCCAGGCTTTGTTCCAGAAATGTTTTTAAAATGGCCATGGAGGCATTAGGGTGTTCTTCCTGCCCAGCAGCAGCATGCTACCCCAGAGGGGCTCCCTGGCTCCACAGGCACTGTGCCAAGGTTAAACTCATCACATCCTTTAACCACCAGCAGGAAGCTCTACTCAGTGGATTAACCATCCCTGGAAGTTTTCATGAAATGTCTAGATGTGGCACTGAGGGATGTGGATAGTGGGCATGGTGGGAATGGGTTAGGGTTGGACTAGATGATCTTAGTGGTCTTTTCCAATCTTAATGATTCTATGATTTTATAAATCCTTCTGATGTGGGCTGTTGCAGGCTCTGAAGAGCCCTCCAGGGCAGAGGCCAGCAGCAGCAGCACAAAGCATTTTTAAAACAACACTGGAACAAAGCCTGGAGTGTGCACTGTCGGGAAGTACCACTGATTGGCAGACAGATAGGCTGGCTGCTTTAATAAGCCTCTTCCATCTCTTGCCTCTGTAATTCTGTGACATTTTCTACAGGGAAGTAGCGTACTTCCAAATTAATCTGATTGCATCCAGGCAGACTGTCGTCATCCCCTGGAGAGAGCAGAGCTCTGCTGGCAGAGGCAGGGTGGAGTGCAGCAGTGTCTGGCAGCAGGTGGGAGCTGCCCCATGGCATGGAGGGACCCTGAGAGCCTGCCAAGTCATTTACTGGTAATTAGCAGGGGAATGAAGAGAGGCTGGGTAAGGAGATAGGCTGAATCAGGTTATTGCCAGATCGATAAATAAAGCAAAGGCAAGAAAAGAAGAGAGATGAGAAGTAGATGAACAGACTCAATTGATTAATCAATCGTCGTCTACTTACAAGTAGATATTAGGAGGACATTAAAAATCAGTCATATAAACAGTACATAAGAATAGCACATCAGTATGCAAGATCTATGACTGCAGCACAGACACCATTCTGCACAGGAGGAGAATTTGGCTGCATTCATTTGTTTTTCAGAAAACCATAGAATCATTAAGGTTAGAAAAGACCTTTAAGATCCTCCAGCCCAACCCCAAACCATCCTCACTGTGCCCACTGAACCACACCCATCAGTGCCACATCTCCATGTTTCCTGAACGCCTCCACACATGGTGACTCCACCACTTCCTGGGCAGCCTGTTCAAGTGCATTTCCACTCCTTTGGAGAAGAAATGTTTCCTAATATCCAACCCCTGGCACAACTTGAAGCCATTCCCTCTTATTCTATTGATGTTACCTGGGAGCCGACCTCCACCTCTCTGCAGCATCCTTTTCAGGGAGTTGTTGAGGGCAAAAACGTCTTTCCTGAGCCTCTTCCAGACTGAACAATCCCACTTCCCTCAACCTCTCCCATTAAGACTTGTGCTCCAGATCTTTCACAGCTTCATTGCCCTCCTCTGGATATTCTCCAGGGCCTCAGTGTCTTCCTTGTAGTGAAGGGTCCAAAACTACACAACACTTGAGGTGCTGTGGTTGTATATATGTGTTGTAACATTCAAAAGCCCCAACTCCACCACACCATAGCTTGTCAGCATCCTGCATCAGGGACCAGTGGGACCACCTCTGGGGCCATCTGGACTCAGCACAGCCACCTGCCCACCTAGGCCATGTTTATCCCAGCCGTGTGTTGAGATGGAATGAAGGGAGGGAAGAGAATTGGAGAAACATAATTCTGTTCTTCTTATCCCATTTCTTGGATTCTTCCATTCAGATGCTTCACATTACCAGCTTCCTTTTGGAGTGTAGAAAATCATTAGAAACAATACTCAACTGAAATGGAAGAGTGAAAAATGGCATACCAGGTTTCTTCAGTGGGAAAAAATCAAAGGTTCTGGAAATATACACAGCCTTTTTGAAGTAGCTCAACCCGTTGTGTTTTTCCAGACTTCCTCAGAAGTGTTCCTTCATGCTCAGGACACCAAACTTTCATCTCTAGCAGCAGTTTTTGGACAAGAGAAGTCTGAAATCAATGGGTATATACAGATACTTCGAATGCCATCTCTGGTCCACAGTCTGATTACACAGAGCATACTGTTCATCTAAAACGCCCCCATCGTCCTTATCTTCTATTTACTTTGTGAAGCTGAGCCAGGAGCCACAGTGATTTCCTCCAGCTAATAGATCACCCACCCGTTGTCTTTCTCCTTCCTTCTAGAGATTAAAAAACATAACCTCTGTCTTGCGCAGTGTAATTTTTAAACTGTGTACGTAATCAGCTTTTCTGAGTGAAAAATGAAAAGTGCCAAGCAATAGCTTCAAAGACATACACCATCCTCTGCATCCCTGTAAGAAATAAGGCCCAGTTTAGAATCATTGCTAGTAAACCTACAGCTTCAACAGGCCAGGAAACTTTGTTAAGAGTTTATGAAGGTGTTAGGTTTTACAAAAGACTCGATTTTCCTTTTGTGGG
>VXAB01003918.1:0-29423 GCA_013399175.1 Odontophorus gujanensis
GAGACTGTTGAGGTGAGATTTTGTTATATTTTTTCCTGATGTTTTCTACTTTTCAGTGACTAGTCTTTCATTTTTTACTTTTTCACATTTTCTTCATAACAAGAAAAATAAATTAACACAAAATCTTACGGGGTAGAGATTTCCCCTTTCAAACAGCTCTAGTTGAGTATTTTCTTTTTAATAATACTAATGAAAGAATACAACCGTTGATTCAGAGTACATATGTTTCTGAATTGTTTCATTTTTAATATTTTGTTACTTTTGAATTAAAGTGTTATATAAGAAGCTTCAGAATATCTTCATAGGATGTTTTTTGAATTCCTAATTTTAGCAATCTCTAATCTTCTAGGGCTTAATCAGCATTTTAAAACATCTAATTTTCTTCAAGCAAAACAGAAAGAACTAAATCTGTTTCTAGTTGTATTTTGGTTCAGAACTTTCAATATGTAGAAAAACAGTTGACTAAATATTACCAGATCATCTGAATACTGAAAAAAATGTAGGCTGTTCTATCATACAGCAATTCCCACTGGCTAATTCTCATTGACTTTTGATCTTGGAGTGTTCATCTAATAGTTTGTCACCAAAGTGAACCCAGCATTTCCTAGGATTTTGCACTGATAAGAAACTGAACAAAGTAGTCAGTCAAAACTGGGGAAGTTTTAAAGATTTTCAGTATGCAGGAGATCCATTCATTTTTGAGGACTGATCTTTGATGCATGCATGTCTGCTGAAACAAATACGCAATTTTATAGTATTGCTTTGTAATATGTCCCTTAATTTTGAGAGCTACTTTTATAAAGGCAACCACAGTCTCAAACTGCTTATTTCTGGTTCTGGTTGCCCAACAGTTACACATTTACATGTGAATGCAGTGTAAAATCCTGTGTGTAAAGGCTGGGTCTGTTCAGGCAACCTGGGTCTGTTCAGCCTTGAGAAAAGATGACTGAGAGGTGATTATATGAATGTTTATAAATATCTTAAGTGTGGGAGTCAAAGAGACATGGCTGGACTCTTTTCAGTGGTATGTAGGGACAAGACATGGGGGAATGGCCATAAACTTGAGCACTGGAAGTTCCACACCAATATACGAAATAACTTTTTCACAGTGCAGGTGACAGAGCACTGGCACAGGCTGCCCAGGGAGACTGTGGATTCTCCTTCTCTGGAGATGTTCAAGACCTGCCTGGGCACCTACCTGTGCAGCCTGCAGTAGGGATCCTACTTTGGCAGGGGGTTGGACTAGATGATCTCTGGAGGTCCCTTCCAACCTCTGCAATTCTGTGATTCTCTGATCCTACATATAGCAGTGCAGTACCTAATTTTTCCAGCGTGCAGGCTGATACCAGAACTTAGAGATAGATGCCAGACTGTAGAGTGTGGTGAATAGGAGAACGTAGTGCCTAAAGCTTTGTCACAGTAAAAATTTTGTCACAGTAGAAAAGAAAAGAAAAAAAAGAATTCATAAGGTAGATAAAGTAGTATAACTGCATAACCTAGGAAGATTGACAGTCTAGACTTGGTTGGAGAAACCTGATTTCCAGTTCCCTCTCTGAAGGCTGTTTCTGTATTTTATGTGAAAATCATCCCTGAATGAGCAGTTACCAAGGCAGGAATAGAAAACTTTGCCCTCCAGTTTTTTCCTTCTGGGCTACAACATTTGTCCTTTTTGTTTGCATGTTTATGCACAAAACTCATTCTTAACAAATAGCATGAATAGTGTCTTCGCAAAATTTGTCTGGGTTTAAAGCTCAGGGTACTGTGTTCCTTCAGAAGGTGGGAGAGATTGGTTTCCATCTTGGTAAATACAATAGATGCTTCTAATAAAGTGATTGTGCTATCTTACAACTCCTAAAATGGAAAGAAAACCTCTTGTGGCTTGATTTCAAAGCAGACAGTTGCTATTCCATGTCAGCAGGATCCCTATCCTTTCGTGTATACTACGGTTACTCTGATTGTGAAATACAAAGCACTACTGTAATGTAGACACTTATTTCTCTGGCAAGAAGTTGCTGTAGATGTAGGTTTTCGATTCTGCTTGCTACTACTTAAATAGGGGTAGCACAGGAGCACTTAGCAGTGGAGATAACAGGTGGTGTTTTTCAGAGGGATGCTGAAAGAGATCTAGAAGAACAAACGGCTTTCCTAAAGGTTTGTGAAGACTTGAGGAGTAATTGAAGAATTCACTTGGGTGTAGGAAATGTCTTATAGTTTGGAGTTCCATGAGAAATGGAAGGCTGGAGGAAGAGGGATAGAAGTAGATCTTACCCTGCCTATATTTGTGAACCTATATTCTGCCACTGCCAGTGGGAGCTGAGAACCTGGAGCCAGAATCAGTCAATGTACCAAACAGTAGAAGCTGAGCGCCATGTATAGGTAGGACATGGGGTGGCTTTTTGGGGTGCCATAATTTACTCTTCTCTCCCATGACACTGGTGGAACCAGCAGTGACTTGAGCAGCTGCTTACTCTGTCAGCTGACTTCCTCCAGATTTCCAGCAAGACCTCACTGAGAGTGACCTTCCTGAAAGTGCTCCTTTGGGACGTATCTTCCCATGTGTAAACTGGAGAATCCTATAGCCTCCAAACTGGGTAATCCTCTAAAGAGAGTAAGTAAAAACAACGAAATTGTGGAGGGATGAGAAACAGTAGTGAATGAAGGTATATGTAAATAGTGGGGAGAGAGAGAAAAGAGAGAAGGGAAGTAGCTCCTCTTCATTTTTGTTGAATAGAAAGTTCGTTATGAAGAATATCTGATGAAATTCAGTTTAAATTAAAACTTTATGTTTGGGAAGTACAAAAATACACATTTTGACTTCCTGTGTTTTCTTTCATTTTTCTGTCAGCAGTTCAAAGAAATTGGAACACGTTATCCAAGTGGCTTAAATCTTTATCATTTCTGAGAGCGTTGTGGCAGAAAATTGTTGCTCAGCTCTAGAAGGACATTTAGCTGAGACTCACCCAGTTAGTCTACCCTCGATATTTCCTTCTCTGGAAGATATATATTTTAGGACATTCATAGGAGGAGAGGGAGCTGGGCCATTCAGCAGAGTTTATATATGCTAACAGAGTCACAAGAGCTTGTGCCATGGGCTTTTCCCATACCACATGTCACCTCTTGCTGTGGAACTGCTACACACACAAATTTCGATCACTTAAGAAACCAGTCTGTACTCACTCAGCAGTGGAACTAAGAAGGTATGACAACCAGGGGCAAAACATGCACAATGTTATCAATCAACAAAATACAAACTAATTATTCTGCCTATTATAATTTCTTTCAAATATGCTTTCATTATGGAAATGTTTCAAAATGCACTGCAATTTTTTTCTAACATTTTCTATAAGAGAGAGAGATATGTTTCTGGGCTTTGATTTCTTTTTTTCTTTCTGTTTTTGAGTGAAGGAAGAAATCATCGTGGGAACCTCATGTCAAAATATACACAGCATGGGTTGAGTATAGAATCTCTTAATTCTATTCACAGTCATGTCATTAAACTTATTCTCTCCTGCTTCTGACTATAGTCTTGAGAAGTTTGCACGTACCAGTGTGTATTCTCTGAAAGCATGAAGAAAGGAGGTGGAGTGCTAAGTTTGTCCCCTTTATGCCAGCAATGTTTCTTTTTTATATTGCATTCTTCTATATGGTTAGAACAAAACACACGACACCTTTATTTCTTGAATATCTGTCTTTTTTACCCCTTCTGACCTTTTTTTGTCAAACAAAAAGTTCAGGGCTACCTATAACTGATGTGAAGCATTTTGTGTTGTTCTTCTTTTACTCTTGCCTTTTAGAGCATTCTGAAGAATTCTTTATGCTGTAGCCTGTGATCATTATTAGCGTTAGAGGCCAGGCAAAGTATATTAATGCATCCTGGCTGACAGGTCAAGGTCAGGTCTCTAGAGATGTGATGCTTGACAGGTACATCATTCTGAAGTTGTACATTGGAAGATAATGTTTTACAGCTGTAGCATGTCGCCACCTAGCTTTACTTATGCTTTCTTTTTCTCCTTTAAAATTTAGTATTTTGTCAAAAGTCCTGGTAATTCATGGGATGTTTTATTTCCAGATAAGTATCTTCCTATCCATCAACTATCTGCTTTTTATCTCTCGCTAACAGCCATTCTTTAGTCTTTTAATTTATTTGGCTGCTTTTGTCAATCCCGAGTGCAGCTCTTTTCCCTTAAAGAGGCTGCAGCCAATGCACTTCTTCCCAAATGCACTGTAAATAGTTGATAAACTAACAGTGATCTGTCAAGGCTTCTTTTCTGAATTGACTTTTTAGGAACAAAAGAGGAATGCGTACAGCCACCATGAGAGAAATCTCTGTCATCTTGGACCATTTTTATGGAAGTTCTCTAATTTCTATGTCAGCCCGTTCAGGGTAGATCAAAGTGGAGAGTAGTAGGCTTTGGAATTAGGAAAACAAAACAAACATTGGGCTCCTTCTCCATCGTCATCTCTTCAGCCTCTATTATTATTATTAATTATTATTACTACTACTACTAATATATTATTATTTTATTTGTATTCTAACTAAATTATTGCATAGAACTTAGAGAGAGAGCTGGCTCTTAAAGCTACCTTAGTTGCTGCAGTTCAGTGTCTCTCTCCTTAGATCACCATATACATCCTGGGCCAAGTCAGCATTTTTGTAGAATGATCTCAGCTTAATAATCAAATGCTTTCAAGATGATTCAAAATTATGAAGCATATAATATTCTACTGCCTATTTTTCATTACTGATTATTGTCATAGTAGAAAATGCCTGTTAATACAATGTAAAATATTTCAAATGTGATTAGAAGAATTATTTTCTAAAATTTATTACCAAACTCAAACTTTCCTTAGTATGAGAAAGCTAAAATTTGTGTAATTAATGTAGTTGTAATTGAATTTCCTAATGGCTGTGTTGGAAATAATGGTTCCCACTTACTTTACATTATTTTTTGCTGTGTTAAAAATTGTGAATATTATTTTTTTAACCGTATTAATTAAAAGAAGTCTGAGCTCACAAAATGCATCAGACAGATTTTAAACAGTGGTGGCTTAATCATATATAGCATTTCTATATTTGGGAAATCACCAGTATTTGCCTCCTTTCCTCTTGTCTGTTTCAATTGTTACATAACTTTTGTAGTTTGCCCTACAGACTTCAAGGTCAGTGGGAAATCAGGAAAATACTTTATTTGCCTCTTGTATTTTCTCAAATTATGTAAACGGACTTTCAGAAAATACATCCTCTCCCTCCTTCTCACTCCAAGCAGCTAGCAGTTCAGCAGGTCACTTCTGTGGAGGATATTTCAAGAGTGACTAATAACTCGATGTCTTTTAGAAAAACAGGAGATTTAATGTACAAAGAGCTTACATGGACCACTTCAGTGCTAAAGGAAATGTCTCACTGTTTCTTCCCAGCATATAAACAGAGGAAGGGTCTTAATTCTTTAAGCTCATGGTCTCCTCAGATGAAATCTAAATTAGAAAAATTAATAAAAATGTGCTACAGCTGCAAATTTCATTTGGAAGATTTGAATCACTTCTGTCGGCATTAGATGTAGAAATACTTTATTTGTTAAATGGAATGGGATTATTTTTATTTCTGTAGACTTCAGCTTAGCCCAAAATGTGAAGAGTATTAAATTCCTTTTGAGCATCTCTAAGAATCAACATTCACCTGCTCATGCCATCTAAAGGTGAGAGTTTTCCAGTGTTAGAAAGTAGAAATGGTGTTTACATTTGCAACCAAGTAGCATTCAGTGAGACACTGTCATTTAACACCTAATGCAAATAAATTGAATTTATCAGGTTGTTACACAGCTGTGTTAAACAAAAATGAACTGTAAAAAAATACATATATATGTACAAGAATATTAACCAGTAGGATTTCTTTAGATTAATGAAGATAGAAATGTTCAATGGAAATTACTAGATGATAAACTAGCTTTTTGGTCAAATGTATATGGCATTTGTAGGGTACATGTTTCATTCAGCTCCAGCTGAGCAAAGGACCAGGACAAAACATGTTACCTAAGTAGAGACTGAAGTTCACAACTTTTTTCAGTTATTGAAGGCTTAGCCGAGGTTTCTCCTTCAGGAATGGTACATTCAAACACTGCCTTTCAAAATGGCTTACGTATTTTCAGATGAGAACCTGTCACAAGTAAAAACAAACAAACAAAAAAACCCCTTTATATTTTGAATTAATTTCAGTTTTGCATGGTAAGTTAAGTTTCCTCTCATTGTCATCAAGATAAAATCTCTTTCCTTATTTTTGTTCCATTAAACCCCCAAAAATATTTTGTTGCCTTTAGCATATTATTATGTTAATCAGAAACATACAGATAGATTTTGAAGGAAACATTTTTGTGTTAACGGGAAATTGGTTTTTCTTATGAGCTGTCATACTTTTTTTCTACACCTTAAATCCCGAGGAAGAGAAATTAATTCATTCTGCACACGACTGATTTGAATATATTTCAAAGAACAGCAGAAGATAGCCTCATCTACATGTGATATTAAAATTAAAGTATCAGGTAGTCTGACGGAGGTCAATATGTGTACGAAAAGCATTCTCCCATGCAGAGGAGAAACTCAGACTTTACTCATCAATGTTGTGGGGTTTTTCTGGGTAGGACTGGGGGCAGTTGAAATAACGTAGAATAACTACGTTATAACCATCTGTTGGATACAAAATACATACAACAATATGTCACACCACATAATTGTGCAAAGCTAAGCTTAAAGTTTAAAGTGGATAATACTTACCTGATAATTAAATTATTGTAACCAAAAGCAAAAATGAATCTCCAGGTAGGCCAAGGCAAGTACAGAGAAATACATTCTTATATTCTTCTATTCTTGTATTGAATTCTTATATTAAACATAACACTTATTGAAGAATGATCTGTGTAGAATTATTGTCAGTTTAGTAGTTTTTTCCAGAAAATAACTAATAACAATGAAGAACAAGAGCTCTACTCTAAGCATCTGATAATGTTAGCTCAATTTTATTTGCAAAATTGACAAATCAGAAGCAAAATTTCCTTATTAGAAAAATAAGGAGGTAGTGTTCACAGCAAAATAAACTTGAAAAACAAGATCCTATGTGAATATTAGCAAACTGTAATATGAGGTGTATAATTTTTCTTACAGAGTTGCAACAATTTATTTCACTTATTTGAAGTCAGAATGACACTCTTAAAATCTCATCTTCCTTTTTTAAAAAAAAATAAAAATAGCAGACTTAGCTCTGGCTTTTGTTGGCATTGCTTGGAAAAATCATATATTTGCTTCCTATCTGTCTGAAACATAATTTTACATGTCTATATATGGAACTGAGCTTAAGTAACTGATGAAAAAAGTGGCATGCTTTGCCATATTAATTTGTATTCCTTCATTCTTTTTAATAGAATTATATAATAAAATCATAGAATCATAGATCAGAATTATATTTTATTATTTTCTGTATAGTTTTGTCTAATCATGTTACAGGTTTTTGTCTGCCTAATTTTCTTGAAAAAGCAATTTAAGCAACGAAATTAGTTTTAGTTTGGAGCAATGTACGCACTTCGGATGAGTTCTCATTACAAAGAGTACAAAACCCTTTTTATTGATTGCTATTAGTTGCTGAAATATAAACAGGGATCTGTCTAGTCATGAAATATGTGTTTTGTTTTTTTTTTTCAATTGCCATATCTGTTGCTATTATTTTTTTGGTTTTGTTTTCTTGCTGTCCATATCTGCCTTTAAATTTGGAGGCAGCTATCTGTAAAAGGAATTGTTCTCACATTTTGGAGAATACTTAACACTGATTGAGAATACTTTTTAATTCAGTATTAACTTATGCTTTTTTTAAAGAGTGGTTTCTAAAACTGAATGGGAAGTTTCTTTTGTAATTAACCTGAGCTCAGAATATTTACTGTGCATTGTTTTCTAATGTCAGATGATGAGAGAACTCATGTGTCCTTAACAAAAGCAAATTGTTTACTCATTCAAGGATTCCGTTCAGGGCTGTGTATTTGAATGAATTCCAAATCAGCAGTTCTATTGAGTTGCATGGCAATCGATTGCCTTTTATGTTAGATGAATGGTCATGTTCAGATCCACTCTTCAAACCATCCCCCCCCAACCCCCCATCCTTTTTTTTCTTTCTGGCCCACCGCCTTAGATGCCATCACCCAAAGCTGTTAGTCCCAAACGAGATTCTGTTTAGTGGCTATCAGCCACTTCCAGCTTTTCACTGCATATAAATTACTTTATTAAGAACTGGAGCTGTGATGTGAAGTTATAAATGCTAGCAGTGAACGAGAGAAGAAGTCCAAATGTGTAAATGAATAATTTCAAATGGGACTTAGGAGAGGATGATCAGCAGAACTTTTTTTTCTTTCTTTTTTTTTTTTCTTTTTTTTTTCCCCATCTGTATCTATAGGAATGTTGCTATTTGGAAAACAGATCTTTTCTTTTTTTCTTTTTTTCATGTGACTTGTTTAGTAATTCGGTTTAGAGAGATGTCCTCCCTTTACAAAGACATACCTTTCCTTTTATTAATAATGTGCCTTTATGTGAGCTTATTTAACTGCATTAGACAAAGTTTATAACAGTGCCATCCTGCATGTATTGGAGGGCAAGGACATTGTTAATGTTTCAATTTATTTTATGGTTGTTTCAGGAGACAGGCTATGTGTCTTTCACCTAATGTCAAGAGTCCTCATTTTTCAATGTTTACCAGTTATTGGAGTCCTCTCAGTACAGCCCTCAGCCCTGAAGGAATGCATTGAAATCCTCCAAAGCTCTGCTTTGCAGAAGAACGCTAGCATTCTAAAAAGGCTGTAAGCAGGTTCAGTAGTGTATCTGCAAATGGCAAACTAGAATTACACAACTTCCACTTCAAGCAACACTGCAGGGCAGTATATACGTACACTATTTGTGTTATCTGATACCTTGGTGTTAACACCCCAATTTCACAGTTTTAATGCTGTTGCCCCCCCATTTTGTATGAGAATGGTAACATCCTGTAACCAGTGCCTCTGGGACTTTTTGGTAGCATGCCAAGTTTTAATCATAGGAAAAATTATGAAGGATGATTTGTATAACAAATGATAACTGCTTCATGTTGGTATTTGAAGAAATGTCTTCATTCTGAAGCAGGGGCATTTTGAAGGTCCCCCAGATATACCTCTCTGAAGGATGTCTTTTTTTTTTTTTTTTTTTTGAGAAAAAAAAACAGTTCCATTTTATTTTAAATGCTGTGCTGGCATGATCACTGATTCTGCTTGATGATGATTAAGTACCTGTGTAAATAGACAGTAGTCTGTTTGTGGCACCCTAACTGTTGCACTTCCAGAAATTTCATATCACTTCCTTTTCTTGACAATATACAATTCTCTCCTCTGGTAAGAAATCTCTCTCCAGCTCTGTTTGTATATAGGCTGTTCTAAAATGGGATCACAGCCTTAGCCCAATGAGTAAATGTCAACACTTCTTTGATCCTGAAAATCTCTACCCCAGACTAAGTATTTTAGATTCCAGAAGTATTGGAAAGGGCTACAGTCCTGGCCTGATGTTTCCACCAAGGTTGTAACTTACCTTCTCTTTCACTGTGCTTCCCTCCTTATAAAGTCTCCACTCTTTTCTTTCTAGCATACCACTGCTTCCCCTAGAATTTCTTCACTGACTTCACCTTTGTTCTTGTATGTGAAATGTGAACTAGCATACTCATCTTTAAAGTCAGGCTCCTCAGTGTATTGGATTTCTACTGAAGGGCTGTTCTCTGCCCAGTCACCTGTCCTCTGTGCTCCGTTTGTTCCTTTCACCCCCAACCCTCTTTCTACTCTTCCTTTGATAGTCCCACTCCACAGACTAGGAATGGCAGCCTCCTCCCTGTGTGTCAAACACTTTCTCTTTAAACTCACTTTTTCACTTCACTTCTTATTTCTTGCTGTAATGGACTTCCAACGTCTCTGTGTGACCCAGCTCACACCTCATTAGCCCTCAAGCAATTGCAGATGCCTCAGTCCCAAGTGGTTTAAAATCATGAATAAGTGCATTCGAGATCATTAAACTGGTTTAAAATAGTGATTTATAGGCAGAGAGAGAGAGATAAATAAGTTTAAAGACCCGTTGGTTGGCTTTAAAAATTGAACTCAATTTATGGGTGGGATGAGGGCTTAACCAGCTGTTAGCCTTTGCATCAGCACCACTGAGTTAAACATGTTCGTGGCTTAGTGTTTGGGATCAGCTGTGCAGGTTTCGTCTTCCTCAGTAGATCACGTTTGGTTTGGCGATAAAGACTAACCCCCAAAATGACTTGCACTGACAGTAAAAATTTTTTTATAGGTAGGACAAAAAAGATTTTTCTGCTGTAGAATGGGAACCCGCATGTTACAGTAAGTTGTTAGCACTGGTACGCACAGAATAAGTCAAACTTTCACTCGGAAACCAAATAAAGTTGGGACTCCTTCTAAGCCTGTAACTTAACATGCCAACAGAGTCAAAAACAGATCCTTCTTTTGCTTATGGTAGTTAACTTTTAACAGAGGAAATAATGGAACAAATAAAATATGAATTATGGATACATAATTGTTTTTGTTAAGCCCAACAAGTCTAGCATAAGTCATTTGTGAGCTCTGTGAAATGCTAAGTGATTAGACCACTAAGGATTGTTAACAAGAAAAATGCCTGACACAAACTGAAATTCTGTATCAGCCCAGCTTTTTTTTTCTTTTTTTCTTTCTTTTTTTTTTTTTTTTTTCCTTGAATTCACTGGCTCCGTAAGAACTTACAGTCTTTTTTGTTTAGTCTTGTACATTGGTTATACTCATTCTCTACATTTTTTTTTTTTATTTATTAATTTCCTATTGACCAGAATTCAAATGTCATGTGAGTAAACACAGAGATCTGAAATCATGCATTCTTTTTTTTTTTTGTCAAATACTCTTACTTCATCCAGAATTCATGTTCCTTTTGTTGGCATTGTTCAATGCCAACACACTTTACAGGCAATTTTTTACAAGTTAGCAGGCCAAGTTTAGAATTGCTTGCTAAATCAATATAGTTTATCGCTTGAATAAGGTGAATGCAAAATGGATGAAGCACGTATTGTTTGAGAAGTGATGAGCTGAAAAACACGTATGTGTCTCTTATGTGTGTATACATATATACTTACATTTGTATACATGTTTTAAAACAGTGCATAGCTGAATACATATAGAAACAGGAGTAAGTATAGGTGTGTATGCTTATTGTCTTAAAATACTATTTATCTAATAGAGCAGAGTAGCACCAGAGGACTTCAAACTCCTATTGAAAAGTATGTATTCAGATTAAATTAAAAAATAAAAAAAAGCTCATTTACAAAGGAATGGTTCCTTTGGAGCCATTGCACAAAATTTTGACATGAACAGTTACAGGTTGCTGTGTAAATCTTTCTCTTACAGATAATTATGTGGTTAATCATGTTAAATCATTGTAAAAAAAAAACCAAACCAAAACAAAAACCTACTGTGAAGTTGCTGAATTTAAATGTTATTACTCTTGATCATTTCCTCAAAAAGGAGTAGATAAATGAGACAGTTTTTGGCAAATTATTTACTGAAAAACATCTCTTCATGTGAAGTGCCAAAGTGCAACATACATGCTTTAAATTAATCAGGTTGTATTTCAGATCAGATAAGAATTTTTATACTTAAAAATGGTAAAATGAATATTAAAAATTGATTTTTACATACTAAGTAGTTATTTCAGTAATTTCAATAGAAGTACATTAAGATTTTATCAGTGTAAATCTTTGGTGTTTGCCCTTTGGAAAGAGAGAAACATTGTGGTATTCCTTGACAATTTCTGAGGGAGTTTCCAATCTTGATAAGGGACTTTCAGAGCTTACTGAACACTGTGCATTGAGTATACATTTAGAATGTTTTTTAATCTACTAAGTCATTTTTGTGATTAACTTCTGAAAAATCTTTAACTTAGGAGACTTGGGACATGTGTTCTTAAGAGCTTCATTTTGACAAACATGAGACCTATAAAGCATTGCAAGGTTTTTGTTATATTTTGTATCCCAAGAAGCTTCACAATGTCATGGAACTCACTGTGAAGTGACCTAGGAAGTGAATTTTCATTTATAAGCTTGATATTAAACAATGATAAATGTGCTGTAGGAAGATTCAGAAACAATTACCTTCCTGGTAATTGCTGGGTTTGGCAAAATATGTAGGTCACTCCAAAAATAATGACTCCTACTTGTTTCAGTGGAAACTACAACAGATACAGACAGCATAATAATACCATTTGACAGATAAAATTCTCAGATACAAAAGACTATTTTTCCACGTAGTCACCACCATTAGCTATGCCTTTTCACCAGCAATAAACAAAAGCCTGCATGCTGTGCTCTTAAAAATTTGCACCAGCAGAGGTTACCCACTGTTGCTGTTGCCACTGCTGAAACACACCACCAGTGGCCTTACTGTGCTCACAAGAGACTGGTCTCTTTCAATGTTCAGCACAACAAGCAACAATGAATGTCAATGGATGCCTTTTTTTCTTCATAGAAGAATTGAATTCCACACATTTGCTTCATACACTCTTGCATGTCAGACACCATTTCATCAGAGTGACCCTCTGCTACCACCTGTCACACGGCAACAAAATGTAGCAGAATATTGGTGGGAAGCTTCAGCCTCTACTGCCATACCAGCAACAACTGCCTCTAATGTCATGGCCAACATAAAATAGGAGGCATTACTTGGAAGCAGCCATCATCTCTGTCTTCTGACAGTCAATTCCTCTCACTCTCATCAACTAGAGAATGATGAAATTAAAATATCTGATTTATGCTTATACAGTCAGTGTGCGTTATGTGCTGTGACATCCTTGTCTTTGTGTAGGCCTCACCATGCTCATAGCAAAGTCTTCTAGAGCTTCTTTAAGAATTTCAGTACTGTCCACAAAATGCATCATAAGAAGGAAATATTTGACATTGTCTCTTACAACAGCAGTTGCTAGACATCCAGTATTATTCAGTAGAGTGTATTTAAACATCATGGGGCACTTTTTAAATGTATATGACTTTTGTTTTCACTCAGCTTCAACACATTTTTCTGAATGCTGAACAGTACTTAGTAGTCAGCTGCAAAAAGAAATAGAAGAGATCGTCTTCACATCTGTCTCCTCTTATACAGTTTAAAGAACTATAATTATAGCAGGTAGTTTCAGTGCTAATCACTAAGGTTCCCAGCTGTGTCTTCAGGTGACAATTTTTGGTAATAAGTATCTTAAGGGAATTTAGCTGCCTTGGGTATCCATATAAGGCCCATTTATAATGTGTACCAAGATCAGACTATGCATTTCTTGCTGAGAAATCCCTGAACACTCATTTAATCATAACTGTTTTCATTTTGCATTCTGATCTTTAGAATGCTATTATAAAACCAGTGTGCAAACGCAGCTGATACATTGAGAACATTTAGTCTATCCCATATAAGCAAGAAGTGTTTCATACTGAAGAAGTAACACCTGTATTTTTAAACGTAAATAATTTAAAATTGAATAATTTGGAACAAAAAAATCAGGGAAGTATTTCCTTTTCTGAGTGAAACTAATCAATTATTGTAGTGATAAAAAGGAAACTACACGGATGCAGTAAACATTCTTTTAACAGTATAACTCCACTTATATATGCCTAAATACGTTTGTGATTAAGTAATTGCTAGGTGTCAAAAGTACAATTTCAGAATGACAATACAAAAACTAGGATTATTATTACGCATTTTAAATTGCAGGTTAGATCCAAATGTTTTGCAGGTGGTAGGTTTCTTTCTTAAGTTAGTATAAGCACAGGACCAGGCTCTCCAGAACATAGGTCACAGCCCCAAGTCTGCTGAGTTCAAAGAGTTGTCTGGGCAATGCTCTCAGACATAGGATATGGATTTGGATTTGGAGTGATCTTGTGTGGAGGCAGGAGCTGGACTTGATAATCTTTATGGGTCTCTTCCTTATGATATTCTGTGATTCTGCTTCTGCGATTTAACTACTGAAAGAAGGAAAATGCAATTGCAAAGGCATCTGGATAAAATTTCATATGTGCTTGATACAAGTATGCTTAGTGGTTAAATGTAACCCAAAGAACTGCAGCATCAGTACTGTATTTACCTCTGCAATTATGCTTACATAGTTCCTCTACATAGGTTGGTGTTTGCTTGATATCTATCACTGTGAATAAAAGCAATGTTACTGACTCAAGAAAACATAATATCCACCTGACAATATATTTAATGTATCTGGAGCATTCCTGGGAATCAGTCTGAAGTGGGAAAACTCTATGGACTGCTTGGAAATTGCCCAGAACAGGAGGTTGGAACTGGATGACCTTTATGGTTCCTTCCAGCCCAACCCATCCTACAGTTCTGTGATGAAAACACCAAATAACATCTCATTAATGTTTTTGTTGCTTTTTGTTTGTTTGTTTCTGTTTTCTTATGTAGCAAAGAGCTTACTAGGTTGGTATTTGCAAACATTACAGATCTCAGATACCTGATGCTGATGTAAAGTACTTTGCAAGTTCTGTTCTGCCATTTGACCTTGAAACTAAGACTGTTGTTATGATGTCTAGCTCCATGAAAATAAATTTTTAGCATCAGTCAGATTCATGCTACAGTTAATTTGATATTAATTCATTGCAAGAGAAGAAACAGTATTTTAATCACTAAAAAAAGATAGCTGTTAGTACAGAGAAGCTGAGATACTAAAAATGAGCTTCCAGAACTGGAGAGTGGAGATGGTGCATTCTATATATAAAATTCAGGGGAAACTGCACAGGAGAAGCTTGGGTATCTCATCACCCTTCTGATGCTTGTTGAAATAAATCAAAGATTTATACCAGGCGATTGTAAATGTCTATGATTAACTCAGGATTATAAAGTTGATTTCAAGGATATGAACCCACCGCCACAGAGTGTTTGAGTATTTCTTCTGTTGATGTTAGTAGATATTTTTTCCATGTAAGTGGAAAGTGTAATGTTATGATCCTGTTAGTTGTTTTTACTTATGGCAATATGTATTTGTAAATAGTATTGATAGAAGGATAGAATTCATGCATTTTGTAGGTTTCAGAATGCAGAGGTTGACAAGTTTATTTCTGTTTTCTCTCTTGATGTTCATAAAACCAACCAACCAACCAAACAAACAAAAACAAAACTAGGAGATAGTTTAAAATAATCTTTTAAGAGGAAAGTGTTGCTTATGCATTTATTAGTTAACGGGTCTTTTATACGTTTACTTATCTTAAGATGAAAAGCATCTGAATAAGTATATTTTTATGTTGCATGGGTGTAGTCTTCACTATGCTTTGCCTTCAGGCAGATGAGACAGTCTTGTAAAAATAATTTGTATATGGTCAGTTAAAAGGCCCTAGAATGGGCAGGGCCAGTGCCAACTATTCCAAGGTTCAGAGTGAGCTTGAACACTTATCTTCACTGACAGCAACTGTGGGAAGATCTTCCTGTGGTTCTGCCACAAAAACTTTGGCTCGTTTGTTATGCACAGGAAAAATGCCAATATGAAATATTCATGTATGGATATGAAAAATGTGAATTACAAAATTATTAAGTAGCTGTTTCTGGGGGGGAAAGAATATTTAAAAATCAAAATCATAATCTGTATTAGGCATTATTTTTAAAAAGTTATGTGAAGTCAGTGCCAGTGTTCTTATTCTAATAGGTAGGGAGTATCTAAGTACATATGGCATTTCTTGCTTTTTTCTTTCTTTCTTTTTTTTTTTTTTTGTCAGCCAAACTGAGCTAAGTGAAATGTTACCTCATGAATCCCCAACCAGCTGTGTCTGTTGCAGCTTTGCAGTCTTGAGCTCCAACAGCTGCTGGAACGGATGAATTGTTATCAGAGTGCTTTGAAAAAATGAAATTATTTTCCTTAACCCAAGGTGTTACAGTGTTTGAAAGACATCCTCATTTTTTGTTTATCATTTCCTGCATAATTCTTGGACATGCTCATATATGTACGTGTATATATATATATTATTTTATTTTTACTGCTTCTATATGTGAAGTCTATGTTCTCACATTAACTACTGTCATCAAGCTTTTGGAGGAACACTGTAGAAGATCGCAGTCTTAAGGATTTAATATTTAACTTGAAATTCTGGCTCTGCAGGAAGATGTCAGTTATTCCTTATATAGTTTTTATGATAAAGCAGGAGATGGAGGTAGGTAAAATTTGGTGGTTTCCATATTGGAAATAATTGGGATTTCTGATGTCTTCTTATTAGAAGTTCCATTAGAATACACTTTCAAAAAAAAAAAAACAAAAAACAAACAAACAAACAAACAAACAAAAAAAAACACCACCACCAACAAAAAAACAACAAAAGCACAAACAAACAATATATTCCTGCTTGTTCTGAAATGTTCCCAGATTTTCCAATATTAAAAATGGGAATTCAAAACAACTGGTTTCTTCAAATCCAAGAGCTCAATAAAGTAACCCAGTGCATCCTCAGTGATATCTACCTCACGGTATGGTCCAGATTGGCTGGATGTTACCATCAGTCTTTAATGCAATAAACAAATGATCAAATGCATTAACTACTTGAAACAATAGGAGTTAAGACTAACTGATATGCCTAACCCAGATAACAGAATCAGCAAATTAATTTCATTCTGCTGTATATTTCATTGGAAGTTGATGCTCTAGGGGTACTCCAGTAAACTTCTTTCATTACATTGCTTTATGTGCAGAATCACTTTATTCTGTAGTTTCTGCACCATAAAACTTCTTTAATTTGATGTAAACAATGGTTTAATGTTTCCTTAATTACCTCTTATTTGTGCTTTAGCCCTGGACACAGAAGTGGAAACACTGAATTTCCAGAAGCCAGTAGCAGCAGTGGGGGAGGCTTTATAATGAGACACAATTTAAGCTTGACTATTTAGAGTACATTAATTAAATAATTTCTAGTTCTCCCTCTAGACTGACTCTGAAGTTTTTAGGAGTGAGCTGGTGAGATTATTTCATAATTAGTAGCAACAACTTCAAGCATTTTAAATTACTTCAGCAGCAGAAAAAAAAATAGAGTTCATACTTTGGCCTCTTTTTAGTTGCACTGCATTTTATATTTGCTGGGATATTTCATTGTTCATTTGCTTCTTGAGCTAGCTTTACGATAACATGTTGATAATATCAGACAGTGTTAACACTTTACTGACTTTTTTTTTTTTTAAGTAACTGATCTTGTTGTAAAAAACATTTCATTGTTCAGCTATCATTATTTGTTCAAAGAATCATAGAATGGATTGGGATGGAAGATTAATGAGTTCTGCTCCCCCTTCCATGGACATGGACACCATCCACCAGACCAGGTTGTCCAAAGTGTCACCCAACCTGGCTTTGAATGCCTCCAGAGTTCGAACATCCACAGCTTCTCCTGGTAGCTTGTTCCAGCACCTCACTGCCCTCTGAGTAGATAATATCTTCCTCAGGTCTAATTTAAACCTACTCTCCTTTAGTTTAGAGCCATTACCCATAATACTGTCACTACTCTCTATGATAAAGAGTCCCTCTTCATATTTCCTGTAGCTCCCCTTTAGGTACTGGAAGGCCACAGTGAAGTCACCGTGAAGCCTTCTCTGCTCCAGTCTGAACAATTGACCTTGTTGAACTGCATAAGGTTTGCATGTGCCTTCTTCTCAAGCTTGTCTAGGTCCCTCTGGATAGCTTCCCTTGTATTTTATTAGAAGAATCATTGTTTCTAGTGGAAAGTGGAAGAAAAGGCCTTTTTATCCTTGATACTGATGTTGGACTTTGGCTAATGGAAATATATTCTAACAGAAAAATAATAGAAAAGGACCAATATCATCAGTAGTTGTCTTGTGTCTTCTGTATTGCCTTTTTCCTCAACAAATAGGAAGGCTTAATTTTTTGCTGAACAATCTCTTCTGTTAACGTCATTTTCACAGTCAAATTTGAGTCTAAACATGATGCGATAATATTCAGACAATATATGTAATACCAACAATTTATATAATAGAGCTGATCCCTGTCCAAACTAATAAAAATATCTTTTCCTTGGTATAGTTCATTGTGGAAAATACTTAATGGCAATTTTGAAGAATACTATTCTTCTGTTAAGTCAGACATAATAAGTAGTGCAATGACTGACAGTGCTGACTTTTATAGATGTCCTCCTCAGGGCATATCTGTTGTTTATTAGCATTGCTGTGTTGATTTCTGAACTATACAACAGGAATTACAGCCTTGTTCTCCTCTTTTAATGATTGGAACATTTCCTATTTCCTAGCTTGTATATCACACAGATTGCTATAAAGAAACAGTTTAATTCGTTAAATTGCTATATTTCACATTGTACATTTAAAATGATGTTTACATTAAAAATATAAAACAAACCACCAACAACCCCTGAAACAAAAGAATTGGGGGAAAAAAAAAAGACTTTTCCTTTTCAGACTCTCTCTGTTCACATCTTGTCATGTCTCCTTTCTGTAATTCTGTTTCTCCGAGGATGAGGAAATTGAAACAGAGAGATAACTGGCTTGTTGAAGTTCACAAAAAGAGTTGATTGCAAACTCAAGATATAAATCTCAGAGGCCTACTTCTTAGTCCTGACCCTGAAGTATTAAACAAGAAATAACACATAGCACTAGATTTGATATCTGAGAGTTTGATCTCTCCACTGAAAAAAGCGTCTCTGAAGAACATAAGGTTGAGCTTTATTCCCCACAAGAGAAAGGCAACTTGAAAATCAGGCTGAAATCATAAAGGTGTATTTCAGAGAGGTATTGTTTAAGAGATTCAAAATATTGCATCTCATAAATACATTTTCCTTTTTTTCTGACCATTTATTTCTCCAGCAGCATTGAGTAGCCCCAGGGAGTAGCTCAGCGTAGGTATCCATGTAGTCCAGCCACTGCATTTTATATCACCCACACTATGTAAAGCACAAGTAAAGCATGGAATTAAGTAGTGGTTTTTCCTTGAACATTTTTATCACTATACTGATACCATAACAACCAAAATGTGTGATGCCTCTTCCAAATCAAAATGAAGGCATTCGCCAGCCAGAAAGCACCTTTTAAAAGCAAAGCTTTCTCCACAATGTATGTCCTGCTTTTTTTTGTCAAAGTAGAACCACAAGACCATTTGCAAAATAGTGACATCTAGTGATGCCCATTTATATTGGATAATCCAAGTTACAAGTGTTCTAATTTTTTCTAGAACTATTCTGTAGTGAGGAGGTATAGGCTGAATGTTACACTGTTAGTATTTCTTTTCGGTTTTTTGTTTGTTTGTTTTGTTATGATACTGCAGTGGTTATATTTATTATTATCAACAATCCATTTTCTTTTCTTAAAATGTTCAGCTTTGTCTTTAACATCTGTACTTAATGTTTAACATACACTTTTCAGGCCATGACAATATATACAAAAGCAGTAAACTAAGAGAAGAAAGGACTGTAAATCAAGTTTCTTCATGATTTATAATCAGCATCATTATGATATTTGTAATTAAGTTGTAGTTACTTACATTGTATGAAACTGTATTCAGTGTGGCTGTTGTAGTCCACTGCTTTTCAGTTCTTACTGACATGATCTCATAATGCTTCTGGGTATGTTGAAGTTCACAAAAACTCAATGTACTGTGACATCCTCAAGCTGCTTTATCAGGTTCCTTGACACAATCCACTGTATCTCCCAGATTCTGTTCACTGTGTCACTGCATGTTGTGCAGTGGCATTAGCACAAGGTGGCTCAATGCAGGGCATTAGGTCAGTCTGTTCTCTGACAATGTTAAGAGCTTTTATACAGCTCACATGCATTGGAAGTGACACCACAGAGCATGGCTGTTCTTATTTCTGCAAAGCTGCTTTTGCTTTATTGAAGGAACAAGTGCTTTGAATTACAGTTGTGTTTAATTAAGGCTTAATTAAGGGAAAGATATTACAATTGTAAATCAAATGATTTTTCCTTAATAGTACAGCTAGAATTGTTTCTTTTCATAATTTAGATCAAAATGATTTATTGATTACCTGATCTTGTTCAACACTAAGTAAGTTTGCTGGGCTTGTCATATAAAAACATCCACAGATCTTTCCTCTTATATTGCCATTATAAAGCTATGCTTAATTCTGGTAAATTTTACCATGTCTTTCCAGTATTTAAAACAACTACTTTTTGAAGTACACTTATACTTTCAGTACACTTCAAGGTTTGTAATACTTGTTTGAAAAATCCCTCATTCCTATAGGAAAAAGCAAGTGCAAATTGACTGAACATAGAATTTAAATTTGCTTAAAAGTAAGCTGAAGTGGCCTGTAAATTATTTAGTTTTACAATTATGTAATTCTACAGTCATATTTTACCCTTAAAGAGTAATCTTATTACAGCTGAAGTCAATAGGAATTGTTGAATCTCAGTTTGGTGAGAAAGTCAAAATGAAGATATTTATTATGATAGTTCATAATGCATGTATAAATTAAAAAAATAAGAAATGCATATAATAACCATCAATTTTTGCATATGAAATAATTTCTCCCAAATTAAAAAAAAAAATAAGTCAAAATTTTGACCTTACAAGAGGATTGTAAGCAAGTAATTAGGAATTAGAAAAGGGTGGAGATGAAGTGCTATCAGGAAAAATGTGAAAGATCCCCTATGGAAACCACAGAAATCTATTGGTCTGCACTGGAAAAGTGTGGGCTTCCTGAGCTGCATCTGCTACAGAAGATGGAGCAGGAAGTCCAAGGCACTCAAAAGAAATCAGCGAGTGGGTGGCAGAATGGGATAGTGAATCAGTTTGTGGTGCTGCAGCAAGGAGTGTGCTCCAAGTCCAGGCATCCACAGGGGCACACAGGCTGCTGAGAGGGTAGAACAGGTAAATAAGGACCAATATGATTATATGGCCTGGCTTCATATTGTTCTGAATGCTAGGTAGTTTTGGGATGATAAGTAATAGATGGTTTTTGAGTAAGTTTTTGGCACCTTGAACGTGTTCTCTTTCAAAGAATTTCAAATGGAAGTATTTGTAGTTGTTACCTCATTTGGTCCTTCCACGTGAGCTGCCCATTTTGAGCATCAGCCCAGACACAGCTGTGTTGGAGGGCAGCCTCGTGGCTCCCTCTGTGTTCAGTGAGGGCTGCTCCCTGGGGTCAGTCCCAGAGTGGGGACTGGAGGATTTGCAATGCCTCCTGTCAGTTATCTTAAGGACCAACCATTGCAAACACTGAATACATTTTACACTTTCAGCTTCCTTCTTCTTTTTAGGCAAGCATCTAATATGTTATAACTCTGTTATAATGTATCAGTTTGTTAAACAAAATGAGAAACATTATTTCTAAGATAGATATTTACATTGATCAAAAAAGAAATCAAGTCAGCGTTTTGAATTGCCAATTTATGTGTTTGTGGTTGGAATTGCTAATACTATGCTAATTATATTTAAATTGCAAAATATATTTAAATAAATGTTCTCCCTGGGGAAGTTTTAGGTAATAATTAAGCTTAATTTCTTCATCTTAAATTCCTAAATAAACTTTTTGATTCTTTTACTCTGTGTAGAAACACAAGTAATATGTGCATACCTTTGCTTAAACACTCTGATTCACTCTAAAAGACACCTCAGAGGAGCTGTGTCATGGAGCTGCTAATTCTTCATCAGAGTGCTTGTGTATAAGAACCCATAAAGTTTCAGCTTACCACTTCTCCCATTCATATTCCATGCAAAGCAGCTTTAATTTATTTTTGAGTTGTGCTACTGTTCATATTTAGCTCATATTTAGCTATTTTACAGTAACATTATGTTGCCCATATTTGTGAAGCAGTGAATGGAAATACATGGATTTTAAAAAAAAGTATTAGCTTTTATCTTAGCTTAAGTAAACAGAGGTTGTATTTGACAAGATGCTAAGCATTTGAATAAATAAAGAAATGCTTGGTCTTTTGGAAGGTATTTGACTACTGTGTTGTTTTTTTTTTTTTTAGTGATTTTCCACAGAAGATGAAGAGCATAAAAATATTTGCTTTCATCTAGAGCTTGTGATGAAGGTGCATGCTCTGATGACAGGGATCCCTGTTATTGTGATTATAACTCAGCTGAAATCAATTCATGAAGACTTTCCAAAGACTTAATCTTTATTTCTTTGTCTTGAGGGCCTATATCAGTCTGAACTAGTCCTTAGGATGCTGGTGCCCTGCTAAATATCACTGACTACGTTTGTTCTCATAGCTGAATGAAAGTGATGTTCAGCAACAAAACCATCATCATCTCAGTCTCACTAAGTGTGTTTTTCAATCCAGGAGGCAGCCAGTCCTCTTAGCTCCCTTGTATGTCACCTCCGGTACACATGCTGCTTGTCAGATCTGCTGTATTCATTTTTTTACAGAAGATTTGTAGGATTAAAGATAGTGGATTTAGGGGATTTTATCTGGGACCTTATGTTTGTAATTCTGTGCCTCGAAAATTCAGCACATTTCAATGTGGTTAGCTTAACACTATATAAAGTTGTTTTTCTGTTATTATAACTATTATAATTCCAGCAAAACTCATCTGTTTAGAGTATTTATTATCAATGTTTTCTCAGCTAACTCAGTTCTGTCTAAAGGAGCATATTAACCATGGTGTAATTGCTATAAATAACACCACGTGCATGATGTTTGTCCAGGTGACTTTACCTACAGTGTCTTCATATTCATTAAAAAAACAGTGTTCTCTCAAACTTGCTTATTTCAACTCTCATTTGCAAGACAACAAAAGAATAGACACACCACTGAAATGGCATTAATTAGCAAAAGGATGACAATTGTTTTACGTAGTATTGTATGCATAGTAACAAATACAATTAAATATGCAAAATGTGTATTTTACTAACAGTATAATTTCACAGGAGTAGAAGGAAACATGATCCATATTTTCAGCTCTTTATCTTAATGTCTTTCTGAGTTTCATCCTATTCTTTGAAAATGAGTATGTTTTGCTACCCTAGTTAAAATAAATAAATAAGAGCTCCATCCAGGTGTTCCTTGGCCAGGGGAACTTTCATATTCAGAAAATGTTACTTTGAAAACTTGCTCAGCCCCTTGTACTGATACATAGAAACAGACCCCCAGTGCAATAGAAGCCACACTCCAAAGCTTTACACCTACTGCTGAAAATGTGGGGAATGTGGAAGACTCATTACCACAGATAAAACAGAATCAATTCCTAGAGGATTTTTTTTTATATCATAGTTACGGGCAATTCACTAGAAAGTTAGTCTATAAAACAAGATGTTGTGAATTCTGTATTAATGCAGGCATTAAGGAGATTCTAATTATGGTGAATGGTCTGAAATATTAATCCAAGATTTAAAAATCAGAGATGTTTGAAGTAAGTGTGACTGTAGCCTGTAGTTATTCAGACAGGATGGTGACTATACCTTTTGTTAAGAAAAGAAAAGAAAAGAAAAGAAAAGAAAAGAAAAGAAAAGAAAAGAAAAGAAAAGAAAAGAAAAGAAAAGAAAAGAAAAGAAAAGAAAAGAAAAGAAAAGAAAAGAAAAGAAAAGAAAANAAGAAAAGAAAAGAAAAGAAAAGAAAAGAAAAGAAAAGAAAAGATAAAAATACTGTCGTTTTTCATTACTGAAGCTATGAAACAGAATATATATTCAGGAAGACTTGTTAGCTCTCTATAAGTGCATAAATTGTTTTACTAAATGGATTCTCCAATGATGCATAATTCTAATTATAAGCTTTATGCCCATACACCTTTTTTTCTTTATCATCAGGACACAAAATTCTTGCACAAAAGGTCTCATTCCAATGGTACAATAGAATGATCATAATTCTTCAGCACAGGGCTTGAAAGTTTTAAAATGCTGTTTGAATACTGAAGGTCACTGAATAAGGGTACACCACAGACACTCACCACTAACCTGCCACAAACTGAACCAAAATCCTCTTCTGCTCCACTGACATCATACCATGGACTGTTTTGAGAATGTAGAAATCTACATTCAGACATTTTACAATTGGGTATCTTAGCCTTGAAATGAATCCATCCTTAATCTTTCTTATTGATATGATCTTTTCTTTTTTTCGTTCCCTCAGTGTGTTTCCTGTCTGTCATCATCTTGTGTCAGTGTCACTTCCTGCTGCTGACACACATGTGCTAAAATCTGAAGGCTTTTACAGGAGAAATATAAAGGGCATTAACAGCATGCAACCAAAATAATTTCCAAGAAATTTGTAGGAACTTAAAAACTTTTCCTATAGGCACTTTCTAAAATACAGAGATATCAGATTTAGGTGATGCTTCTCAGAGTCAGCTAATGGCAAATTCCAGACAGATAAACATACATGAATAATCTTAGGTACCTCATTTTCTTATGAATCCAACTTAAAAATATTGTTCTCATTTCTTTTCTTATTAGCTGTGCTTTCCATTTCTGCCTGATGAGTAGGCATTATGCAATCATGTAATCTCTTACGTTGTTCTTTTGCTAAAATATTTGCAGATTTGAAGTGATTTATCTTCAGTAAATCTCAATGAGAGCAATGAGTTTTGGGAAACAATTATTTTTGTTCTTTATTTTTGTTATGTTTGATGAGAACATTTATTTTACACTTTTGCAGTGTAAAATTATTATAATTCTATTCAGTCTAAAAAAGGAGCACAAAGAAATGAAATGACACAAAAATAATAATAACTAAAAAATCAGTGGAGAGGATGCAGACTAGTTTTCAGGAATACTTGATGTTTCCTTTCTGTTCTTTGTTGTTGTTGCTGTTTTTATTATTTTGCTTTCAACAGTCCCATGGAGAACAAATAAATTATTTCCTTAAACTATTTTTTTCTGAGCCTGATACAGTTCTGCCTGTCTAGAAATTGAAAGACATTGAAATATCCATAGCTAAAGGAATCATTAATTCAGATTAGAAGCATTCTTTAATTTGCGATTATATTTTTTGTCTTACATCAGGTATCTTTTGACAGAAACTTCGGCTTTTGGTTTTATATTCTTAAAAACAAAGCAGTTGGCTTCCACTCAGGCATAAGGAACACACCACAGAGCAACAGGACAAGAACTGTTTGACATGTGTTCCTAACCAGGAAGTTTCAATAAGCCTATCTGTCAGACCTCACAAATACAGTCTTTTTTGTGCTCATGACTTTTGTATATTTAATTTGTCATGGTTTTATGATTTTTGGTACTGGTATNACATTATTATTACAACTTAATATCATGAGTGACTTGTCAAAATGTTTAATGCTAAACAAGTCCTAGTACTTGTCTTTATATTCCAGATGAACAAATTATCATATATTTGATGCTTAATTTCCCAGTTAATTATAGCTTTTTCTGGATAAAAGGTGTCTAACTATAATATACTTGTTTATGACAAATAGCAAAACTCCTAATTAGGGAGGCCACTCATGAGCCTAATTTTTCCTATTTGTATTTCTGAAAATTAAATGTTGCATAGGGTCAACAGTATCATTTCAGGCTTCTGTTTGATGTGCACTTCAAAGAATGTAACTGCAACTTTTTTTTTCCAGTGTATCAATAAACAATGGATAAAGAGAGATCAGAACGGTTTAATCATTGTGATGCAACAATTTACAATTCTAACTGTGTTGCAATAATATACAATTATTTGACATCCCATTTTAATGTTGGTTTTTTTCATTATTATTATTTTTTATGAATTAAAGTCTAATTATGCATTTCCCAGGGCCCTGAAGGCGCCATTAGAATCGTCATCATCATTATAGGATGTCTTGGGTTGGAAGCAACATTAAAGACTATCTAATTGCAACCCTCATTAGGCCTTCCTGTCTCTGACTGTTCTCCCCTAGGGCCTACCCCAGACCTGCAAGGGGCAGTATCCCCGATCAGCTCTGCTCCAAGACACCACCTCTTGCCTGAGCTATGTTGGGAATGTGTTGGCCTTCAGACTTTGCAATGGCCCCACTCCCTAGGTGGCCCTAGGACTTGCACTGATGGAAGTCTGTCTCCTGGTTGGGCCTTTTCTGCACAACTTATGGCTTGTCTCTAGTCCTTATTCTGGCACTGACTCTGTTGGTGTACTAGGATCCACACCGCAGACTTGTCTCCTGTCTTTGGCCCCATCTTATTTCACTTCTGGCTGGGCTGCCTGGTTTATCAGTGAACTCAAAGGACCACCTCCAAGATCTGCTTGCTCTGTTTGGTCCCAGCTTATGGGTCTGCTTTGCATAAGAGAAGGCCCTCTCGGTTGCCTCCTGCTCTGACACAAGGCAGTGCTTGGTATTCCCTTGCAAAATTACTTCTTTATAAATTACTTGATTTTGTTGACTATGAAGGGGCTACAACCAATTACTCTAGCATTTTGCAGAGATTTTTGATTTATTATGCTGTCCACATAAGTACCCAGTGTCTTCACACATGCTGGTTTTGGCAAATGATATTCCCTGCTCTGAAGAGGCACTCAGAGTCTTACTATAAGAGAAGACCATAATTGGCAATGAATGGTGGTGATAAACAAGCAGTTAGAAACTGCACTATTGGCTCTGGCTTTTAGAGTCCCCTTCTCCAACATGGCTGATGAGACCAGGATTTTCAGGTGCAGAAACTAGAAGCATTGGAGCTTTGGGTCAACAACAGCTAATAACAGAGTGCCTTGTGCACTAATACAAAATACAGATGTGTTTACCCTTAATATTGTTTCTAGGCAAATACCATATACAGAAGCAGTTGGTACTTCCTCGAGGCTTCTTTCCTTGCCCCTCCTGTTGGACAAAAGCAGCCATCTGAGTGGGCTGCAGTGCTTTAAAAACGATGCTAAATCTGGTCAGTAGTGTACTGAGAAGCATCCTGATTAAGAGAACCCAAATAGCTGCCTTTATTTTTTTTCTACGCTTTTGTACACCATTATAAGTTCTACTGTTATCTCTAACCTTATTCATTACCTGCTTTAGGGAACCTGCTTTGGTAGGGGGGTTGGACTCAATGATCTCTTGAGGTCCCTTCTAACTCCTATGATTCTGTGATTCTGTGATTCTCCAACTTGCAATGCCAACACTGAACAGAACACAAAAACTGAGAGCAATGTTTCCTATTTCTGGTCTAGGCACTGGAAAACCTAGATTTATGCACATCAGAAACTGATTTAAAAACTGACTGCATTGTTTCAAAATTCATAGTACTTCCCCACATTGGAGAATGTGAGACAGTATCCCATTGCCTCTCACACACGGCTATGAGTCAGACTACCTGCACAACTTCTTGTATCTGCTATCCCTTGATTTCCACATACATCCACGCCCATAGAAAATCTGCTTCCAGGATTCACTGCAAAACTAGTGGCTCAGATCCTTGTGACAGGTTGCTTCAGTGCCCAAATGAAAAAGACTCAGTTCTCAATTCAAAACCAAAGTGAGTTATTGGCTTCTTTAGTGAAATTCAGAGTTGGTTTAACCTGGATGTTTTTGTTTTACGTAGAGGGGCTAATTAATTTAAGGACTTCAGTAGAGAGCTGTTTGTGGAGGTGATTTTCTTGATGCTGACAGACTGTTGACTCTTTGATTCAAGTACCTTAATTCTGCTTTCCCAAAGGGTCCATTAATTTGGAGTGTTTTTGCATGGCAGTGTCCTTGTATGTCAGATCTTCAGGACAATTAGTAGATGACTGAAAGGCAATGAAGCATGGAAGCCAGCTCAGAAGTCTTTTCTGTTTATAACTGTGAGGGTTATGAACACTCTCAATTTTGGACAAGTAAAATATTTTTTGAGATACCACAGTATTCAGCTGACTTGTTTATCTGAAGAAACTCTTTGCTCCTTGCTTTAATTTACTCTTATATCATTCCATAAATACAAAAAATCAAGAAAACCCATCCCCAAATAGCATAACTTATGCCTCATCAGATGAGACATAAATTTCCAGGCAGCATCTGCCTGACCCTAAGGAAGAGTACCACAGAATAAAGGCCATGGAGCAGCAGCATGAGAGCCTTGGAAGACAAGAGAAGGAGTGCTGGTGTGCTTAAGCATGCCAAGCCTCTAGAAACAAAAGCTGTTCTGTTATTCTCTGACAATGTTGACTGCCATACAAAGGTGCAAACTGATCTTGGGAGTCCAGAAGTAAAAGTCTGATTTTTATCTTTTTATCTTTATAGAGATAGTTCATCTCTGTTGAAGAACACTGCAGTCCCAGCTGGTGGGAAACATATTTGGGACCCACAGCACTGCCAGAGTGGCACTGCTGTTGCTGCCCAAAGTGTCCTCCCATCAACCACTATCCTTCTGTTACTTACACATTGTGGTTTCTCTACTTAAGCTGCAGTGTACACATGATTGAATTACTATAAAATGTTAAGTAATTATTATAATCTTTAGCCCTAAAACACATAAAGGTAAAGCATTTAGCATCCTGATAAAGATCACCATTGTTGCAGTAAGCATCTCACAAAATAACAAATTTACTCTGGGTGTTAAACAGCAGGTTTGTTGATATATTTTTAACAGCAATTTTAGCCTTGAAAGTAATCTGCTCTAAAGAACATCTTTTATGACAGGCAGATATTCAAATAAAGGAGGCTTTTGTCTCCCCTGCTACCACTCAAAAACCTGTAGAATCACAGTAGTCAAATCAATGGAAATATTTCATTTTAAACTGTGTATTTTCACTGTAAGCAAGAAATTTTCACACTGCATTCAAGTTCTGCTAGGTTTGGTTAGAAGAAACCTATAGTAATCAAGCTCTTTATAACAATAACATATTTTTCTTTCCTAACATCATTATTTGAATAAATGCAACATAATCTAGGTTTTGAAATCTTACTAAATCAAGATTTCTTCAAGGTGCAGCTTCCTGCTGAACCTAGTTGTGCTGTATATATAGTAGGAAAATTAAACCTAACTGAGAGATGTAAAATGGACTTTTTTATTATGCCACTGGAGCTCTTTAATTTCATTCATTGAAGCGTGGACAAAAAGAAATGTGCTGCGTTTAAAAGCCCAAATTGTTTTATTCACCATCACCCTTGCATTTCTATTTTTCACTGACCATAATGTCATGATGCTTTAGTGATGGCAGCTAATGATAACTATTTTACTTTTATTTGCTATGCTTACATTTTATTCCTATAATGCACTTAACATATATTTGTTTTTAATTGTTAGTATAGAGTGCTTTTTTGACAAAAGGTACAAACATACATCCTTAAACTTACTAGCTATCATCATCTCACAACAGGAGAGCGCTTTTCCAGCCTAACTAGCCACAACAGATCTAACAAAATGAAAGAAAGGACTACAGCTTATATCAGATAGGACCTGGCAGAACCTGCAGTCATACCTATAAAGTTGGAAAATGTGGGAGGTTTCTCTCACCATTTTTTTCTATAAAACTTAGCAATCTAACAGCTGGAGCTTTTTTTCC
>VXAB01003918.1:29481-48511 GCA_013399175.1 Odontophorus gujanensis
GGGGGGGGTCTCAGATTAGCACTTTTTTCAGCCTTACTTCCAGTGATTTCCAGTTCCTTTAACATATAACCTTACTGACAGGATTTCATCCTTCTCTGCAGTTCCACACTGTAAGAGCATTAATTTAGACTGATATGAAGAAATTCTTTATTGTGAGGATGGTGAGAGACTGGAACAGGTTGCCCAGTGAGCTTGTGAATCCCACCCCCCTGGAAGCATTTAAGGCCAGGCTGGAAGGGGCTTTGAGCAGCCTGGTCTAGAAAGAGGTATCCCTGGCTGTAGCAGGGGGGCTAGAAATAGATGATGTTAAAGGCCCCTTCCAACCCAAACCATTCTATGATTCTGGCATTGTTCCTTGCCTCATAAAATTGAGTTAATTACATCAGAGAAAATGAAAGCAAGAGAGAACAGTAAAGAAAGGCTCTTCTGTGTAGTGCTCACAAGGACTGGGGATTTCTGGGTTCTGATGTAATGAGAAATGCTGATGAATTTCATATGAAACAATGTCTGTACAGTATATATGAAGGCTACTCTGAAAGTAATGCCTCCTATTTTATTGTGTTGACCTGCGACATCAGAAGTGGATGTTGGTGGTATGGAAGTAGATGTGAAACCTTCCTGCTTCATTTTGTTGATCTTCAACAAATGGGAGAAGATGGGGCAGTCTGACATAAGGAAATCTCAAATGGAGTTGTTTGTGAAGGAAAGGTCTGTCATTGAGTTTCTCCATGTGGAAAAAATTGCACCCATTGACATTACTCAACACTTGCTCTACATTGATGGAGACCAAGCAGTGGTTCTTAGCATAGTTAGGCAGTGGTGACAGTGAAGTGGAAGACATGTTATTAGCAGCCATGAAGATCTTTTATGAGAGTGACATGCAGGCTGGCATTCATTGCTGGCAAAAACACATAACTAATGAATGTGTATTAGAGTTTTGTAGCTGAGAATTAGTTAGATCAAATAGTGCTGTTGTGCTCATTGTATCTCTGTAGTTTCTATGAAAATAAATAGGAGGCATTACTTTCAGAGCAAGCTGTGTAGATATGATTTGTTTGGAGGACTGGATGGAAGCCAGGATCACTTCAACTTTGCTCCAGTGGTTTCTGGCATGCAAAAATGTGCATCTCAGGTCTGTTTGGAACAGAAGAGCAGTCTTATCTGTAAGCAATAAAAAGTGATCTTTGGCTAGCTAAGAAGTTTATTGATGGGATTCTCACCTAAAGAAGTAGCATAACTGATAACACCAAAGACAAAAGAAAATGGGAGAACAAGACTCCCTTAAGACAGACTTCCTTTGGAGTGACTGAAATGTACCAATTCTTAACACATGGTATTACTGGTTTACTAGACTATAAGGTTTAGATCTGCCATTCTGCAGTAATTCAGTTAAGGTGTCATCTTCAGCCTGTCTTAGATGACTAACGCTGTTCTGTAATCTCCAGCTCTGAGGCATTTAACTTTCCCTTCACACTTATAAATATCTTAGATGCTTATTACACTTAAAGCTTGTTTTGGGGATCAGACATCCCACAAAAGGTCCTGCAAAGCTACAAATTGTGGTAGCTCTCTCTTTACGTTCCCAGCAATTAAAAGTTCTAAGCTAATATAATGATAAAAAAATGTAAAAAACAAAAACAAAAAACAAACCAATCAAAAAAACCCACAGAATATTTTAAGATTTATTTTTTATAAACCATTTGGAGAACATTTTTGTGTTCTGCAGAATTCTTTAATTGCATTATTAAATTAAAAGTTAGAGAAAGTCACAAGTTGAAAAACACTGGCTTGGATGATAGCATTGCTAGCGAAAAGAGAGCTGTTACTGACTACTTATCAAAAGGGATAAGATCTACAAAAATCATACCTTGAGGAGTAACTCATGACAATTTTCCTAAAAAAGAATGAGAGACAAGACTAAGCAATAGTCTATAGTGTCAACAATAAGCAACTTCAAGATAACCAGGCAATCTGCAAAGCAGGGTACAGATTTTCTGAACACATAACTGGATCAGCAGGCTTCATTATAGACCCAGAAACCAAATATTGCTACCTGACCTTGATATGAATAGTTTACATAATTTATATATTAGAACAGAATAATTTATATTAGAATATTGTAAATGGAGTAAATTTATAACTGTTCTTCACAGTGCAGTGACGGAGCACTGGCACAGGCTGCACAGAGAGGTGGTGGAGTCTCCTTCTCTGGTGACGTTTAAGATCCATCTGGACAACCTGTGCAACCTGGGCCAGGGAGCTGCTTTGGCAGGAGATTGGACTCAGTGATCTCTAGAGGTCCCTTCCAACCCCTACAGTTCTGTTATTCTGTGATTATAATGTATATATGTATGTACATAACATATATTACACGTTTACACATAAAATAAGGAACTAAATGCCATAAAGAGAATTAAATAGAAAAGGCAATCCAAGCTAACGTACGCTACCTCGCTGAGTTTGTGTTTTACCTAAAAGCTCCCCAGGGCACTTCGCTCCTTTATGCTTTAATTGCATTCAAAAAATAGCAGAAATGTTGAGATGTGAATGATTTAGTAAACTGAGAGTACTANTGAAGGAAAGGTCTGTCATTGAGTTTCTCCATGTGGAAAAAATTGCACCCATTGACATTACTCAACACTTGCTCTACATTGATGGAGACCAAGCAGTGGTTCTTAGCATAGTTAGGCAGTGGTGACAGTGAAGTGGAAGACATGTTATTAGCAGCCATGAAGATCTTTTATGAGAGTGACATGCAGGCTGGCATTCATTGCTGGCAAAAACACATAACTAATGAATGTGTATTAGAGTTTTGTAGCTGAGAATTAGTTAGATCAAATAGTGCTGTTGTGCTCGTTGTATCTCTGTAGTTTCTATGAAAATAAATAGGAGGCATTACTTTCAGAGCAAGCTGTGTAGATATGATTTGTTTGGAGGACTGGATGGAAGCCAGGATCACTTCAACTTTGCTCCAGTGGTTTCTGGCATGCAAAAATGTGCATCTCAGGTCTGTTTGGAACAGAAGAGCAGTCTTATCTGTAAGCAATAAAAAGTGATCTTTGGCTAGCTAAGAAGTTTATTGATGGGATTCTCACCTAAAGAAGTAGCATAACTGATAACACCAAAGACAAAAGAAAATGGGAGAACAAGACTCCCTTAAGACAGACTTCCTTTGGAGTGACTGAAATGTACCAATTCTTAACACATGGTATTACTGGTTTACTAGACTATAAGGTTTAGATCTGCCATTCTGCAGTAATTCAGTTAAGGTGTCATCTTCAGCCTGTCTTAGATGACTAACGCTGTTCTGTAATCTCCAGCTCTGAGGCATTTAACTTTCCCTTCACACTTATAAATATCTTAGATGCTTATTACACTTAAAGCTTGTTTTGGGGATCAGACATCCCACAAAAGGTCCTGCAAAGCTACAAATTGTGGTAGCTCTCTCTTTACGTTCCCAGCAATTAAAAGTTCTAAGCTAATATAATGATAAAAAAATGTAAAAAACAAAAACAAAAAACAAACCAATCAAAAAAACCCACAGAATATTTTAAGATTTATTTTTTATAAACCATTTGGAGAACATTTTTGTGTTCTGCAGAATTCTTTAATTGCATTATTAAATTAAAAGTTAGAGAAAGTCACAAGTTGAAAAACACTGGCTTGGATGATAGCATTGCTAGCGAAAAGAGAGCTGTTACTGACTACTTATCAAAAGGGATAAGATCTACAAAAATCATACCTTGAGGAGTAACTCATGACAATTTTCCTAAAAAAGAATGAGAGACAAGACTAAGCAATAGTCTATAGTGTCAACAATAAGCAACTTCAAGATAACCAGGCAATCTGCAAAGCAGGGTACAGATTTTCTGAACACATAACTGGATCAGCAGGCTTCATTATAGACCCAGAAACCAAATATTGCTACCTGACCTTGATATGAATAGTTTACATAATTTATATATTAGAACAGAATAATTTATATTAGAATATTGTAAATGGAGTAAATTTATAACTGTTCTTCACAGTGCAGTGACGGAGCACTGGCACAGGCTGCACAGAGAGGTGGTGGAGTCTCCTTCTCTGGTGACGTTTAAGATCCATCTGGACAACCTGTGCAACCTGGGCCAGGGAGCTGCTTTGGCAGGAGATTGGACTCAGTGATCTCTAGAGGTCCCTTCCAACCCCTACAGTTCTGTTATTCTGTGATTATAATGTATATATGTATGTACATAACATATATTACACGTTTACACATAAAATAAGGAACTAAATGCCATAAAGAGAATTAAATAGAAAAGGCAATCCAAGCTAACGTACGCTACCTCGCTGAGTTTGTGTTTTACCTAAAAGCTCCCCAGGGCACTTCGCTCCTTTATGCTTTAATTGCATTCAAAAAATAGCAGAAATGTTGAGATGTGAATGATTTAGTAAACTGAGAGTACTAACAGATTTTTAATGCATTATCAAGCAATTAGGTGCAATAGGAACGGATCAGAAGACAGAAGTGTCTGATGCTGAGCCTCTTGCACATCTGTATTTTGTGGGGTCAGAGGCTTTGCTTCAGATTGCATTAAGTCTGGCTCCCGGGCAAAGCACTTTCACTGCATATGATGCAAAGTTCACTGAAGACAAAAAGCATTATATGCACACTACATGACTCAGTGGTGGTATAGCTAATGGGTTGGTTTTTAACCTAATGCCCCTCTGAAGCACTGGGAATATTTTGTTCAAATACATCAAAACTGCTTGGAGAGGCAGACCTGCACATGGCAATTGAAGACATTGATGGAGTCACAACAAAACCACACTGCACAGCAAAACCCAGTTTGCTAATACAGCTAGTGACATAAAACACAGCTGGGCAGTATCACTGTCTTCACTGTACTCTTTGCTCTGGTTTTTAAAACTTCATCATGGGGATGCTGGTACCTCAGAGAAAAGTCAAGTCCACAAAGCCACAAGGTACATATAAAGGTATTGTGAAAAAGATCTTTATAACCTTTAGGGTAACCTGTTCATACTCTGAAAAATCAACTAGGTGAGCCTTATCTTCGCATGTGGATTGTGTACCATCTGGAGATAGGACTGGCCATTTAGCTACTATCTGTACATACATTTTGGTGAAATATCTGTATAGTATAACTAGTCACAGTCATGCCAACATCCACAGTGTTTCACTGTGAAGCCTCTAATATTATTACAGTTCGTAACTTAATAGATTGTGTTATCCTCATTTGAAAATTATATATGCATTTGTGTACATTATCCACAAATTATTTTCAGTGGAGGTAAGGTATCAGCATTCAGCTGTAAAATTACCAATGCCTACTTGTTCTTAAACTCTTGTTGAAACTGAAAGTGGTTATCAAGTAGCAGCTTTTCTATTATGTTTACATAAATAATAAAACAGTACTACTAATAAAAAATAATAAAATAGTAATATTCTAGAAGATAGCTCAGAAGGATCACAAGAGAGAAAAATAGATGATACTGATAGCTTACCTGAAGAATAATTATTAATTGAGATTCAGCAGTGCAGCCACCTACATGGAATAGTTTAAAGACCGTAATAATTGAAAGGCTAGAAGGGGAAAAAAAAAAAAATCAGAGCAAAGAGCATTAATATTTAACAGAACTGCAAAACAACCTGAAGAGATCATTATCAATTTTGAAAATTACTATCTTCTTGCAAATTATGCATAATACATAGTGGAATGGTTGATGCTAGAAACTTGGAAAGCTTAGATAAATATTGTTGCATTACTATACTGATAGACAGAAGTTCTCGGTTTTGTTGGTAAATGGTGTTCTATTAAAAAAGCAGTAGGACCAGTAGCTTTAAAAATGTTTTATAGGAAACAACAAGGAACCTTTACAAATGACTGCCCCCACAGAACTACAATGCCACAATGGTAATGACAGCATAATCCATGTATGAAATGCCTTAGCCAGACATTTCACATTCTGAGTTTGAAGAAATGTTGATTCTTTCAAATATTACTGAATGTTTCTGGTCATTGTTCTCAGAAGATGTCCCAATAAAAAATCTTTCTTCTATACTCTTTGCAAAACCATTCACTTATGTTCCTCTGCTTCCTGGAATGCAATCATGTAAGTCATTTAAAATAAGTGAAAGGATTTAAGGGATAAAGTGAAATTTACCTTGATCATAAAATAAAGCAGGATTTTAGAAAGATGCTAAAAAAATGCATGTGATTGTATATACATTTAGAAATAATATTGCACTAATATGCAAAAGAGAAGGATCAGAACAACTAGTGATCCTGACTGGACCAAAAAGTTAGAGCCACATAAGAGATCTTGGCAAAACAGAGCATTTGAATTTCTTGAAGATCAGTCCATTAATGATTTTACCAGTTGATCTTTACTGCTTCACCATTTATATCTCAAATAAAATAATAGGCTAATAAAAAGAATATGACTTGATGGTCTTTGCAGACTTATCAAAATCTTTGAAGACTGTTTCAATATTATTAACTACAAAGTACAAGAAAGACATTGAGAGTCCAAAGAAGGGCCACAAAGGTGATGAAAAAGCTACAGCCTCTGTCCTATGAGGAAGGGCTAAGAGAGCTGGGACTCTTCAGCCTGGAAATCTGTAAATACTTGATGGAAGGATGTACAGATGAAGGAGCATAAGGACACAAAGTAGAACACAGAAGGTTCTGTCTCAATATCAGGAAAAACTTCTGTTCTGTGTGAGTGACTGAGCAGTAGCACAGGCTACCTAGAGGCTGTGGAGCCTCCTCCCTGGAGATTTGCAGAAGCTGCCTGGATGTGGTCCTGGGCACCCCAGTTCAGGTGTCCCTCCTTGAGCAGGGGTTCGACAAGATGGATCCAAAAAGTCTCAATCAGACTATCCGATTCTGTGATTCTGTGTGATGTGGCTTTTCGGTGCATGTGTTGAAACAAAATCAAATCACTACACCCTAAATCATAAACCCTGGTCATTCTCATATCTTAATCTGTCATAATAAATGAATCTTTCTACTTTTTTTTTTAAAATATTTATAGGCAGGTAGTTAAGGAATATATTTTTCACGTTTCATATATACAAAGTTATTTTTTTAGCATATTTTTCTTTAAAATTCCAGAAGTTAATAAATGTCAATTTAAATAGTTACATTTGCATTTTTAGATATACTGCTAGGTCAGTGTGCAGATGTCTGTATGCATCAATTTCCCTTTGTCCTACAATAGTCTGTTTGACCCCCGAAGTACTCACAAAACAGCACCTCAGCTTTTGGAGGAATTAACAAGTTAGGCACATAATCAAAATAGTAATGCAAACTGATAGCATTCTTCACATATCTATCTGTTTTTCTCACAGAAAAAAGGGCTAAAAATTTCTGTGATTTGAGTCTGTAGGCTTATGCCCTAAACCATGCTAATTTTGTATCAAATAGGTTCTGAAGGAAGTAGTGGTAACATTAGAAAATACTTATGTCTAGCTAATATGGAATTGTTAAAACAGATCTGTGTCTGTACAAAAATATGTTGGGAAAGTAATAATCTGCAAAATACAGATAATTGGAAAAACTGTCCTTTTTTTCCTCTCACCATTATTGGCCATTGAGGTGGTGAGTGTGAACTGGGCGTCTGGTCTTGGTTATCTGCTTGGTGAGATGTAAAGTTGAAAGAATGATCTTAACTATTCTTTTTTAAGTTTTTAATTCATGGTTTGATTCGCTTGTGCTTCTGACAAGCTAGACTATTTTTGAATACCAATCCTTCACACTGATCTGGCACTTTATTTTCATTTGAGCTAGATTTGTTTATGTTTTTCAGTTATGATGATACATACTGGATATTATCATTACATGTTTTAAGAACTGTGGTACAGATCAGTAAGTTGTGTTTTAGTTACATGCTATAAGTATAGAGTTGTTATATATCAGAAATATATTGATATTTTAATACCTAAGTGATTTTACTGGAAATAACTATTACTGTCTAGTTTAATGTCAGTATTTTAAAAACATATTTGCCAATTATTCCTTTGAGCGTGAGCATATGAGCTTTCCTGTATTCCTGTTTTGACAAGGCAGCTGCCAAAGAGATTTCTTTTTCAGTCTGTTATAGTAGCTTAGGTTAATAGTTTGTCCAGACTTGTCAGACTGATATGACATTCACCATGGAATTTTCAACTGCTATTTTAGTGCTAAATTTGCAGTGTTACTAGCATAGTGTTTACTCACAAAACATGTGTTTACTATGCAAATACTCTACAATACCAATATAATTAGCCTAAAATTGAAGATTAGTACCTCTCAGGAAAACAGGTGTTGAGGTGTTCAGGAGTGATGAACTGAGGAAATGGCCCTAAAAAGATCACTATAATTCTAGCAGGAAAAGCTGCTTATGGCAGCCTGTTGTATGAGAAATTAACTATATGAACAGTAGCTTAAAGCTTCAGTAGTATAATGTTGGGTAGTAAGACTTATTATTTTCCTAAGGAAAATTTCTGTTTGAATAGTAAGTAATACATCACTGAAAAGTGATCAAGTTCTTTATTTTTCAGGAATTTCTTTCCTATATTCATTTTTTCCTCTTGTAAATCCAGACTGTTTTTTCTCACCCTTTCATCTCTAAGAAGAATACATCCTTCTTCTTCATTAAAACCTTTTCTCAAAATAGATCATAAGCCACTGTTCTAGGTCATACTCTTGCCTTCATTTCTCCAGTTTCCACCTCCTCTGCATAACATGGGGTATCTTCCTGCCCACAAGCATCTTAATGTTCTGTTTTGTTGTTGTTGTTTGTTTGTTTGTTTGTTTTTGTTCCATTTTTCTCCCCAAATTCCTTTTTATTTGTGTCTGTACGTACTATTCATTTCAGATAATTTTATCTTTTTAAAATTAGGTCAGCTTCCAACGGATTCAATGAAAGGAAAATGATTACCCCGATCTTAAGAGATGTCTATATACTTTTCAGTATATACTTTTTTTATCTCCAGTTCTCAATGTTACCTCACAATTTCAAGTTTTCTACCTAGATTTTATAAACAATTCTAATCCTTCTTCCTGTCAGTACTTTTGTCTAGTTTTTCTTACTAATAAGCTCCTACTTTTATTATATATATATATTTTTTAGCTATCATTAAACATTTCTGATAAGACTAATCCAAGAACAAGGGTTAGAGTATACTACCAGTGGTCTCTCTCCTAACACTTTCGCTTAATATAATCCAATTCATAGTAAATTCATAGCTCCTCACTTCTGATTTTTTTTTCTGTTCAATATTTTCTGTGGATTAAATTTCTTATCTTTCAGTCACTTAATGTAACTCTCAGATGACGTGTAGAATTATATGCATTCTTCTGTTCATTCTGTTCATCACCTACTGCAACAATGGCTGAATTTGTGTTCTAGATGAAGGATATCATTACTCAGAAGTCTTCCACTGAGAGGTCTTTCTCAATGGAAAATGTACCATTTTATCAACATTTTATAAGCACGTAAATTGGTAGAGCTTTTAAAAGGAGATAGTTCACAAATTCAGGATTATTTTCTCCTTAAAATAAAGACAGTACTACTGCAGCTGCTACCATTTTTCAGGCATCACCTCATGAGATGTAGGGGAGTTAAGCATATCTGTGTTTTTCTTCCCTATTCCTCAAAGACTCAAAACCCCCAATCAAAAAATGGCTTCTCACGAACTCATGTTATTATCAAGAACTAAAACAGAACTCTTTCTTTTTTTTTTTTTTTAATTTATTTTAATTTCAAATCTGAGCACTTTCATAGAACAAGAGAAACATACTCCAGTTGCACATATTCAGAAAGTACAGCTGTAAGTGGTCTATTACCAGTCAAGATGAAGCAAGCAAAGATTAAATTGAGTCATAAAAAATACACTAAATATATTCCTTAATAAATGTTCCCAGAGGATTTGTATTCCCATTCCACTTGATCTTGATTTTAACATGGCATTCATTAAAACAACAACAACAACAAAAAACAAAAACGGTAGTACATAACAGAATAGATACTGATACACAAGTAAATGTTGCTTTATTCTGAAAGGTGGTGATACATCTGTAACTGATACATCCCAGAAAAAAATGACACAGGCTACACAAAAGCTTTCAATGCTACCAAATATATGAAAATTAGAAGATGAAAGAGCTCTTATTCCACAATATTAGATAATAGCGTTCCATCAAAAAATCAGTGAAAGGTAAGTTTTATGTTTGGGAGCAGGTAACAATGAAGCTGCATTACAGATCTTTAGCAGATAAGGCAGAAACAACTTCATTGGGTCTTTCAGTCCACCTAGCTCTCTCATGCCATGATCAAACACAGGCTTCTAAGAAAGATAAAGGTTAAAGAATGACAGATTGCAAGCACTAGCATCTGCTAGGAGAGAATTTTAATTAAAAAGAACACCAGACCTAAGTGGTAGCTAAGCTAAGAGAAGAACACAGAGAGAAGGGAAATGAAAGCTTTTCATTCTAGTATGAAATAGGAATTGCAGGGAGGATGGCAGGAGAAAGCAGCATCCACCAAAAAAAAAAAAAAAAAAGTTTGTGATATTTTTTTAAATGTATGAAAAAGCATAAGGAAGTATACATCTAAAAAATATGAAGAGAAAGGTGCTCAAAGAAGTAATATGAAAGAGAAAAAATGAAATAGATCTCTATCTTTTGACAGAATTCCTCTTGATTTGACAGTTTTTTTTTGTTTTTCTTTTCAACCCATTTTTAGAGTAATACTTCCTTAAATATCCGTGCCTTTCTTCTTCTAATTTTTACATCATTATGAATTTGCATTTGGAACTTCCAGCATAGTGTGAAACGAGGACCTTGTTTTTTATTAACGTCATGGGCAGTAACAGCAGCTTTCACACTTGGTTTGTATTCCACCTTCTTGACTGTCATCTGCCTTTTTATTCAAATTCACTTGTAGGGAGAATTGCCATAATTCTTTTCTCAGTTTTTCAGTTGCCTCTTTCCCACTCATCTCATCTATCAGTCCAGGTAGCTTTTTAATTTTTTTTTGATGAGTGTTATTTCAAAAAGGTGAATTTTAGTCATGAACGTTAATCTATCTGGGTTTCTTTTGTAGCTGCTGGAGAGAAATACGTCATTTTAGATGCTGAATGCAAGTAGAAACGGAATGCTTCTGAATGGTGTACTCCCTGAATTGCAGAATCTGGATCCTAAAATAGGAATCTAAAAATCTGTCACTTAAAATTGATTATTTTCATTCATTCAATTTATTCAGTAATCTCTCTCTAACAACTTCCATTATTACTTCTTTGTTGAGAAGCAGTAGGGGAAATATTGTCAGTTTAGTCGAATTCTTTTAGTGTTAACTAAGGCTACATAAGTCAATAAGGCTACTTTCTGTTCCCATAAAATATGCCATTGCTTCCAAGGCTTCTTTCTTCACCATCTCCTTTGAGATGCTTTTCTTTCTCAATTCCATAGGTGACCATCCTGTTATTTTATTAATCTCAGTGGTTCTCCTGTTTTTTGTATTTGTTCTGTCACCCACAGCAGTGAATAGCAGTCATTGCTTTTTATATGTTTCATACTTCTCTATCCCTTTCCCTTCTCTGTCCCTTCTCCCAACCTGGGGAGATAGTTAATCCTCATATTAACATCTTCTCAGAGAACTGGCTAAGTAATACTGTAGCCAAAAACATGATTGTACCACAGGCATATAGAGTCATGCACAATGGTGTGGTTTTAAAACTCTTCTCTGGCCACAATGGTCAACAGAGACTTGGAACCCGCTTCACTAGGGACATCATATTCTACATTACAATAACAACTTCAGCAAGTCAGAAAAATCTGAGAAAAAGCAGAGCTTTACTGATCACTCTACATAAACCTGAGCCAGTTGCAACAAAAATTTACCTCCCTGCAAAGAAATTCCAAGCTGTGGATTTAACTTTAAATTAAACTTCTATTCAAAATAGTGAGAAGAATTAACAATAGGAGCCAAGTTCTGAGTTGACAGAAAGCACATAACTGAAATTTCTCCTAAAACAGTAGTTACTTCTGTATTGATTTCAAACAGACATCCTTGGTTTCCTCAGAATGAAATAGCACTTTCTGCTCTCTCCTTCTCATCTTGTGGGTACTTATGGACAGACTGCCTATTAGAATGGGTGTCAGAAACAAGCAGGTCACCTGTCAGTATCACCTGATGCTGGTGATATAAAATACTGTGTTAAAGTTAATAGAAACTAAAACTATCACCTGTGTTCAGATATTCAGGATCTTGCATAATCTGGACAGAAGAGGGTAAGGGCAATTGTGGGCAGCGCTCACAAAACTATCTGCAGGATATTACAAAATTAGTACAATATTACAAAATGTAATAGCCTGACAGGTAATGCAGTGTATCACCATTTTCCTGCAGAAATTTTATACAAGTTATAGGCAGAATTTGCCCAATATTCATATTGCTTCAGCCAACTAGGCAATGAGCATAGCTTGGGATTAATGTATAAATATTATAATGCAATTTTAGAAGAAAGTTTGCAGAGGTTAGAAATGTGAGCAACAAAGATTTTGCATGCATCCTTTCCTTAGAAGAAATACTTTGAATGAGAACATTTTAAACTATCAAAATATGACTCACCTAAACACAGCTGTTAGGGCAAGTCATCCGTGAGAAACAATTTGTTCCAAACTAAAAATGATATTACTATAGATAATGTCAGTGATGATCATGAGCCCTGAAATGATATATTATATATGTAGGGATTAAAGGACAGGAGGACAAGATAGAATTTTCTGATAGGAGGAGCTCAACCATCAAATTATGCATCCGAGGGCAAACCTCTGCTGAGGTGACTTAACGTATAAGGACAGAAAATGATCAAAAAGAAAGAGATGAAATATCTCCCAGTAAGACATATTTCAAAACTTACATTCAGGTAGTGATATTTCAGGTTGAAGCTACCAAAAATTATTAACTTTTAAATTTTGTAAGAGATTGTTCTGATTCATAACTTCTGAAGATATTGATATATTGAGGAGCTATTGATCAGAAGGTACACCGACACGATGGCACCATAAAAAGAACGATTTGAGTATAATCATTAAAATCAGTGTGCATACTAGCAAATTTACTTTGATCACTGTGAGAATTTAGTACAGTAAACTACACCATATACTAGAACAGGTTCTGCAGGAGGCAAGGATTTTCTGAAAAATAATGGCAAACAGATATTTAATTTCAATGATTTTTGCTCTAAAAATTAAGGAAACTACAGAACATGTAAAGATTGTAATTAAGCCAGTGTACTCTGAGATTCATTAACTGCTCTGACAAAGAAATTTAATGGCTATTGAATTGCTAGCTAGTGTAGCAAAATAAAGACATTGAACATGCGATAGCTAAATATTGGTATCACTGGTCATAATATCAGCACAGATATAAAATGAAAATCTTCAGGACATACAAACAACCAGTACCAGTTTCCCAGAGGTACATATCAAGCATACAGCTTCCGTAAGGATTCTGGATCTTTGCTGAAGTATGTCATCCTTATTAGAGGAAGAAAAAGAAACAGCACCTCTGTTTTGCCCTTTAGTCCACCCTGTCTGCACTGGAATTGAATTCAGTGGTGAAACGCCAATCACTAGCATGTCTCTGTCTTGACTGCCCATGTCACATGCTCTTGTATGTGCAGTGCTACCCCCATTTCTTTTATGGTGTATTAATACTCTACAGAAATAAGATATTTGAACTGAAGCACTGAACTACTCAAACAACAACTTACCTTCTGGAAGGTTTTGAATAATGCAAGTGATATACGGTAAGAAAATATGAGCTTACGATATTTGACACAATAAAAAAAAGTTATCCCAGAGCACTCACATAAGTACAGACATTTTGAGAATTGGCCATTATTTTGCACTTGTAGCAGCAGCCACTTCTTGTAAGTGTCATTTGAAACTATCAAAACTAGTTTTCAGCACAAGACTTTTTAGAAAGTTAAATTTAGATAAAATGAAATTTATGACCCACAGAAATTCCCACTAGAATTCTTTCTTATAAAGGACAAACAAGCCAGGCAGCAATTTTGACAGGAACTGTTCAAGTATTAAGTGATGTACACTGCACTAAAAATCTAGTATGATGAGTAGAAATAATACTTTTCAAAGGCTTGCTTAGAAAAAAAGAATGTCATAGCACTCTTGGGAGTAAAACATAGGAGGAGAAAGTTACTATAGTGAGCTTTGTGCAGTCTAAAACTGTCAAAGCCTGACCCCTTTAAAATAGAGCTGTCAGAACAATTAATTTCAGAAGAAAAGAAAGTCATAATGAGGTGATAGTGAAAGAAAATCCTTTCCTCAGTTCTGAAACAGGATACACTTTTTACTGAGTGAAAGGAGTCCTGGGGGCACATTTACAGTACATATAACATACAGTAATGCTTGGAGAAGATTCTTTAAGCTGAAAATGTAAGTAGTTTGGAAAAACAGAGAAGGTGAAAGAAAGGTCTCGTTTGATTGTTCCAAAAGCTTTTGATTTTGGAATTACTTAATTGGTGGTGCTTTCTGGAGTACAGACTTTTTTCATTCAGCTCTGATAAACACTTCATGTCCAATTCCCAACCAATCATGGAGACGTGTCTCATTTGCGAAAATGAGTTGTTTAAAACAAGACAATAGCTTATTATTTGAACTTCCTATTGATCTGAAGTACTGAATATGTTATGCCCCTAATTCTCTTTACAATTTGCAAAGCATGTGTCTTCAAAAGATATGGAAAGTTAAGACATACAATTTTTAATGTTCTGGATCTGGTTGATCTGCTAAAGATAGATCGACCCCTGTCTAACATCAGTGTGACATAGAAGTCAGCTTGAAGTTTTATTTTAAAAAGAGAGAGATATAAAAAAATAATCATTTATTTAGGTTGTTTTTAATTTTGTCTCACTTTTGATTTCTCTTCTTTAAAAATTTGGATCAGCAACGTGTGGAAAGAAATGTCATGTAGAAATGACTTCAATAATTTGGGGAGTGGAGGGGAGGTGCTGATCTGTTATCTCTGATGACAGCAACAGGACCCGAGGGAATGGCATGGAGCTGTGTAAGGGATGAATCAGGTTGGATATCCGGAAGAGGTTCTTAAACCAGAGAGTGGTGGGCATGGAACAGGCTGCCCAGGGCAGTGGTCTGAGCCCCAAGCTGCCAGAGTTCAAGGAATGTTTGGACAGTGCTGTCAGACACCAGGTTTGAATTTTGGGTGTTCCTGTGTGAGGCCAGGAGCTGGACTTCATGATCCATGGAGTTCCTTCCAGATCATTATATCCTATGATTCTACAATTAGCACATTATTAGATCTTTTGAATGGATCTGAACAGTTAACTTGTGCAAAAAAGATAATGAAAATTTGCAAATCCATTACATTTAAGTATTTGGAATTTTACTGTGTCTCATAGAGCACATTTGAACCTGTGTACATTCTTGGAATAAATTTTAAGGCATAAATCTTCTGTTTAATTTATACAAGAAACATTGAGACACTGAGTAGTATCTAAACTGATTGTTAAATACATTCATGTTTGGGCAGTGTTTTTTTTTTTTTTAGATAACTCCTTCATTCTGCAAAGGGAAAACATGCTATTTGTAATAAAATGTAATCTATTCAAATATTTGCTAGCATATTTTCTTTTGCCGCAAGGCCTGTGCTAAAAGTGGTGACACCAAAATGCTAAAATAGGGTTATTTGTTTTGTTTTGTTGTTGTTTTTTGTGTGTGTGTTTTTTAAAGCTGGCAATACTACTGTAATCCAATTTGTAAAAATGTTAAAAGAAAGCTTCAGAAATTGATTTATTTCCCCCCTTAGGCTATTTTTCTGGGTTGTGTGGCTTCTAAACCACTTGTTATCATTGCATTTCCATTTTCTCTGGCTTTGTTTCACTGATTTTTTGTGGAGGTGCTCTGATACTGTAATAAAAAGTGAGCCTGTAGAACCTAGGTAGCTGGAAATGTGGGTGATTTTTCAGTTATTAGTGGCTGGTCTGTGAAGAGAAGAGTGCTCTTCACAGACTTTTTCCTTTCCAAATTCCATTCAGTGTAGAGGCATTTATGTTCCTGTGATACGGTTTTGAGCTTTGGGGTGATATTTTATTTATTTTTTCTTTCTTTTCAGATAAAAAGTTCTTTACATTTTTCATTTCCAAACCACTCAGAAGTGGCATCATGAATATAATGTACAGTATTACGAGTGATCTAGAGTGGATTTATAAAGCAAAGTTTCAGATAAATTGCATCTTCATTTATTCTGAAGTTGAATCAACTGTTGATTGCTGCAATGTTGTTTCAGCTTATTTAGCTCTCTCTCTAAAGCCTTTCAACTATGAAATACCAACTAGCTTCAATACTGAAGTTGTATAAAATAATAGGTCAGTATACAATGTTGTGGATTAATGCAGCATATCTCCCTAAAAGAAGATTAAAAGTGACATCCGTGTGTGTCAGTAATCAGACAAAACTCATAGTAATGTAAGCTTATAACTTAGTAATGCAAACAATTTCAAAGATTATATCTTAAATTGTTTGACCATGGATGGGTGGGTGGCATAGAACACTGAGATCTAGGTTTTGCTGACTGGATTCCTGTTGTTGTTGTTGTTGTTTTTAATAAGAAATAGAATCTTAGAATGGCTTGGGTTGGAGGGGTCTTAAAGATCATCTAGTTCCAACTCCCATTTGTAAATTACTACTAACAGTGGTCTTACTGCTGTATTTTTATTTCATCATCTGACTTTTATTAGTGAGCTAAAACATACAGGGCTCTAGGTGGTGGGCCAGAAGAAATATTTCAGTCCATAAAAGATTTTTCCATGATTTACTAAAGCAGGATTTGTTTGGAGCATAATTATTAATAAATTAATTGGACAAAATCACATTCCTATTTACATGTATAACTTCTACTGGGTGTATTTGGGTTCATATGCCACTACACTTCAAAGGTGTCTTTGGTCTAAATATCCGTGTACTATTATGCAAATGGGTATTTTATATAGTATGTCATCCAAGATGGGAAAAATTTTGGCCTTATATTGGAAAGTAGGGTTGCTGTTAAATTAAAAATATTTTTAGCTGTTTGTAGCTGGGAGGCAGAAGTGCAGTCTGCCCATATAATTGTTAACCCAGAACACCTGATCTTATGTAAAAGGTTAAGTTATTTTCTCAAGCACGGAGTCATTAGCTTTAGAGCAACTGAAGTAATTTCTTTCTAATACGGGGAAATGCTGTTTTTGTTTCTCTAGTATAATAGTTTATGGCACTACTTTATTTTTGTCCAACTTTATCAAATATTAGATTATGTTTTCTTTCAATGTCATTTAGTATAGAGACATATGAAACTGTTTCTCTTGCTGTATTTTTTTGTGAAATCGTTAGAAATTATCCAGAAATAGAGAGCAAAATGCTGTGGAGAGTAGTTCTGCTTCAGTGTAGGCCTGGCTTAATATCTTGGCCTAGCAGTTTACTTAGAAAGTAGCTGATGGCGGTGGTAATAAAGAGACAGGGTCTCCCACGTGATGCAAGCATGAAGCTCTTTTATTCTTGAAGCTATTAGAAACGATTGCAGTCTGTTACGTTCTATTACATTCTCTTACAATCTATTCTCTAACAATCATCATTGTGGTTTATAGCAATCTGAAGCAATCCCTTTTAACAATACACTTGGCTAAGCTTACATACCTTTTTCAGCTCTAGCTACATATTAGTATTCATACAAGGAGGGTACAGTTTTTAATATGTAACTAAGTAACATTGTGATTAAGTGACATTGTTTGATTAGTGCCTTGTTCCAAGCAAACCGGGTGTGTACAGTACACTCATAACAAACACTCTCTTATTCTTTATTCAAGATCCTACTTTCTCTTGCCAAGGCCTATGGCCTATAATGGCTATTAAATCTGTCAGTTTTTGCAAGCTGAAGAGAACTTCCAGTCCTGCTCTCTAACTGTATCTCCACAAGTAGCTGTCAGTCCTATATCCATTTCAGCCAAAAAGTGATTCTTTTCTTTTGTACAGTGACTGTTTCATTTTTTGCACTTTCTTGGAGACTTGGACTGTGGGGAAGGAATGCGACTTCCCATTGTGCAAGCCCTTCTCAGTATGAGAGACATATTGGAACTTCCATGTGACCCCAGCACTGACCACACAGTGGTGGACATTGTGATGGCACAGGCCTCCTCCAGCAGCTGCCATCCCTGTCACACCCCTGAGTCCCACCACACCCTTAACACCGTCAGTTCCCTCACAGACTTGTGTTGGTTTGGCACTGGAAAATTCCTGTCGTGCTTTTCTGCTCCCATACAGGTATCTGCTAGCTGCAGTCACAGGCTTTGCGGGATTTGCTGCAGTAGGTGGAAGTGCTGCTGCTGTGACAGTTTAGTGGTTATCTAGAGAAGCCACCTTTTTTCTTTAAGTTTGTCAAAGTTGTTAAGCCTGCAGCTTCTTTCTACATTCAAGCTAAACGCTGTGAGCTTTGGTTCCTGGGACTTCCTTGGCCAAGCCTTTTACTTCAGTTGCTTCCTTCTTTCCCCTACTAGTAAAATAGTAGTTGTATGATCTTGCAATTAATATCTATGGTAAAGGGGTCCAGGAAGCCTGAATGCTCCTCAAGACAGAAATCTTAAAGGTGCAATAACAGGCTGTCCCTGAGTACTGTAAGGCGAGCCGTAGGGGAAGATGACCGGTGTGGATGAGCCGGGAACTACTGTTGAGACTCAAGGAGAAAAGGAGAGTCTGTGTCCTCTGGAAGAAGGGGCAGGCTACTTGGAGGGATTACAAGGCAGTAGCTAAGGTATGCAGGGAGGAAGTTAGGAAGGCAAAACCCCTGAACTCAGGTTGGCCACTGCAGTAAAAGACAACAAAAAATCCTTTTATAAATATATCAATGGCAAAAGAGGAACCAAGGATATTTCTCATCCTATAATTGATGCAGCAGGGAATGTGGCCACTGAGGACAAGGAGAAGCCTGAGGTCCTCAATGCCTTCTTTACAACTGCCTTTAATAG
>VXAB01003918.1:48904-66099 GCA_013399175.1 Odontophorus gujanensis
GCCAGCAGGAGCAGGGAGGTGATCATCCCCCTCTACTAAGAACTGGTGAGGCTGCACCTCAAGTTCAGTTTTGGGCCCCTCACTACAGGAAAGATGTTGAGGCCCTGGAGCATGTCCAGAGAAGGGCAATGAAACTGGTGAGGGGTCTGGAGCACAGGTCTGATGAGGAGCGGCTGAGGGTGCTGGGATTGTTTAGTCTGGGGAAGAGGAGGCTCAGGGGAGACCTCATTGCACTCTACAACTTCCTGAAGGGAGGTTGGGGTGAAGAGGGGTTCAGCCTCTTCTCCTAGGCAACAGACAGGACCCAAGGAAATGGCCACAAGTTGTATCAGGGGAGATTTAGGTTGGACACAAGGAAATACTTTTTCTCTCAGAGTGGTCAGGCACTGGAATGGCCTGCCCAGGGTGGTCTTGGAGTCACCATCCCTGGAAGTGTTCAAGAGGTGTCTGGATGAGGAGCTGCGAGATGTGGTTTAGTAGCCTGTGGTAGCAGTGGTAATGAGAAGACGGTTGGACTAGATGATCTTATAAGTCGTTTCCAACCTTGTGATTCTATGATGTAGTCAAGTCAAACTCGTTGGAAACATCAGGAAGTTTCAACAACTTCATCGTAGAAAAAGTGCATGTGAACTTACGTGAGAGGCTTGAATTAAAAATATTTATTGTCTGTTCAGAATGGAGACTGTAGGTGTAAAATTTCAGGAGCAAGAGCACTAAGAGAGAGAGAAATCTTTTACATACTGCATGTTGTTAAAGAAGAACCTTAATACAAGCTTGGACTAGTGCCCCACTAATGAAGTCTGCACCAAATCCAATTAGAAGGACTGAGAAGCACCTGGTGTTAATTTTTAACATGAGAAATAGAGGGAACAGGTGGGAAGAGTTCTGTGGTGTAATGGGCTATGGGAGATAGTTGCTGGAAGAAGTCTGTGGGGTTCTGTTATTAATTTTTTATGGAAAGTGACAGTGAAGTACTGGGAACTAGAAGAGTAGCAGTGTAAGGACTTTGCTGTAGGCTTGGCACCTGAGAGAGGAGTTGACAATGATGACAACATAGGAGTCTGTAATTGCGGGAAATACTACAGAAGGTTTGGTACTGCTGCAGTGAGAAAAGGGGTAAGGGAGATGAATTTACCTTTTTTTTCTAGAGAAGAAGGCTGATTAACACTTATCAACACAAAGCACTATTGCTGGGCATTTTATTATTATTATTATTATATTGGGTAGGTGTAAAGAAAAGTTTAATTCTTTCATGGAGGACTGAACTGGAGCTTTATCAACTGCAGCATTTCCTATGTGTTTTTTAAGAGGAATGAGTGAAGGTTAAATTATACTTGAGAAAAGACACCAAATTAATGCTTTTAGATGAAAAACTTGACCTTAGGCAATTTGCTGTATATGTCTTCCCTCTTTCTGTGATGTGATTTAAAGAATAATGTTGAGGAGGAGTAGTAGGACTTACACACCAACCCTTCTCTTTTGTCATAGAAAATCATTTAGTAAATATAGAACTTGGACTAATCTTATAGTAGCTTTTTGTGCTTTTATGTAAGACATGTTAGTTAATTTTTTGCTTGCAATAGAATGGCTGTTAATTATTAAATTAAGTTTTCTGTGGTTTTGTATATGGCAAGTTACAGGCTGGTTTGATGAAACAGGCTTGTTTCTTGGCTTTACATACTATTAAGAGCCTTCATCTATGGTAACTCTTCTCAGTGCTGATAGCCAGTACAGACAGGAGTTGGCCTCAGGAATGCCACCTTATAATGATGAAGAAAACAAGGGAAAATCTATATATGCATATGGAATCTTCTGGCTCCTTCAGCAGTTGAAGTTGGGAGGCCAGTAAGAGCATGACCCATAGGAACAACTGTGGACAGCTTTCTTTTATTGTTTCTCTGTTGTGTTGTTAAAGAAGATTGTTAAAAAAAAAAACCAAAACAACAACAACAACAACAAAAACCAGCCAACAAAGAAACTTTATTATCTCTGACTGAGCTTTGCTNAAAGCTTTTTTTTATTGTTTTTTTTTTGTGTTGTTAAAGAAAATTTTTAAAAAAAAAAAAACAAAACAACAACAACAACAACAAAAACCAGCCAACAAAGAAACTTTATTATCTCTGACTGAGCTTTGCTCCAGAATAGCAAATTACAGCAGTGGACAAGGAAAATGGAAGTTCTACAGGATTAGGGAAATAATACTGCAAAAATCATTTTACATTTGTTTCTTCGTGGTTATACCTTATTGGTGGGTGCCATTTATGTGGGTATAAACTTGTATAAGAATGGTTACATAACATCTTTGTATGGGAAGTATTGAATCATGGCCTGAACCACTGATTGATCACCTGAGGTGAGCACTGAGTCAGCTGCAGGAGCACAGGTGAAGGCAATTCACTGTGTGACTGGAAGGGGTGGACTCTGGCTCCACCTCTCCCAGACCTTCATTTTAGAACTGATCGCCACTGGGGAAGGATCTCTTGTTGGAGATTCCTCTCATGTGGAGTTCCAGGTGAGCCTCAGCTATCAGTGACAGGTGAGCCTTTCCTGGCAACCTGTTCCAGTGTTCTGTCNGTGGGTATAAACTTGTATAAGAATGGTTACATAACATCTTTGTATGGGAAGTATTGAATCATGGCCTGAACCACTGATTGATCACCTGAGGTGAGCACTGAGTCAGCTGCAGGAGCACAGGTGAAGGCAATTCACTGTGTGACTGGAAGGGGTGGACTCTGGCTCCACCTCTCCCAGACCTTCATTTTAGAACTGATCGCCACTGGGGAAGGATCTCTTGTTGGAGATTCCTCTCATGTGGAGTTCCAGGTGAGCCTCAGCTATCAGTGACAGGTGAGCCTTTCCTGGCAACCTGTTCCAGTGTTCTGTCACTCTTACTGTGGGTAAGTTCTTATGTATGTTTGTGCAGAACTTCCTGTGTTTCAGTTTGTGGTTGTTTCCCCTTGTCCTACTGAAGTTTGCACAGTGCTACAGAACAGGTTGAGAACACAATTCCATGCACATTTCTATAGTATAGTGTATTTTTTTAAAGGTCAGCACAAGGTGGCAAGACAGCTATTTTCTGTGGTAAAGCTTTAGTTTCCTTTGTCTCTTAAATTATTGCATTAGCTCCCCTTCCTGACTAAGTTCAGGCAGTTTAAACTGATTCAGGCTAGTAATTACTAAAATTACAAGAATAACATTAAAAATTTGGCTTTAAAATACTTAAGTTGAAGCGCACTTGAAGAGATGACATGAGCAGAGAAAGCTGCAAAGGCATTGAGTGTGGGTGCTGGCAGCCACTGTTGCAGGGCTCTGTGAGGAGAGTTGGGGGTAGCACAGCCAGCTCCAGTGTGAGAGAGGAGAGAAGCTGTTAGGGAATGATCACAGCCTCCTCTTTCTACAGCCTAGTGCTGCTCCCTGAGTCGGATGAAGGGCTGCTGTCTTTTAAGGGCTCAATGACCATTCCCTCATCTGTTCTTTATGTGTGTATTATGTGCCCCTCACCACCCTGGTAGCCTTGCTGCAGCTTGATAATGCCTGTTTCGTACTGGGGGAGTCCCCAAATGTATGCTCACAGCAGAATCTGATGGATCTGTATGCATATATATGTACCTATATAGACCTTACTAGAAACGTCAGAATGACAAGATCTATAAAATGGCAATGCAGAAAGAAATGCTTGTTTGTCAGTTAAGGTCTGACTTCAGTACTAATGTCTCACTGTGTTTTCTATCATAGGTTCTGTTTCTTATTTATGGACTCGTCAACTATAGTCTGTCTGTGGTTAAAAAGTGTTTTAGTGTGTGCTTAGTGCAGATTCATGTTACTAAAAGTTAAGGAAATGGCAGTATTTTTAAGTATTGCTGTATGTTCAATATGAAGCAGTGCAATTTTATCAAATGGCAGTTTTAATAGTGGGGCTTTCTTAGCACAGGCCTGTCTGCCTGAACCTGCCGGCTCTCACTCTGGTTGCAGTGAAGGACTAGACTTTAATTGTTGAAGTATATTTCCAGAGTGAAGGAATATGTGAAGGTGTGTGATGTTTTTCCTGCGTGATAAAATGAATGTGTAAAACAAGTAATGACTCATCAGCTATAATTACCTAGCAAAACATTTTAGTAAGGGGAGAAAAAAGCTTGGTAGGTTAACAGTGATTTCATTCTGGAAATTACTTTGAAGTATATGAATAACACTCAAGATTTTAATCTGCTTTCTAGTTCTTGTTTTCTCTCAATTTCTTGTCGTTTCTTGTTGCTTAATTTGTTTCTGTAATATGGGAAAAAAGTCTTTCAGAAATATTCTGGACAGCAAGTGTACTGCAGAGGTACCCCGGTAATCTAATGAACAGTAGAAACACACAATTCTTCTATTTGAGATAGTCCTGTAATTTTTTTTTTTAGGATTTCAGCAACACTATATATGTTGAGATAACGTATTGTAAATCAGTGTATTATTTCCTTTAAAATCATTACGTGCCTTCCTATTCTTAGATCTGTAAAATGTTTAGGTGTGTTGATTAAAGAGTGAATGAACATTTTTATCTTCCTTTAATGTAAATTTCAATGTCAATTAGATGAAAAAATGATCTGATATGTCTAAGGGGATACTACAGAGACTATTTTAGTTAATGAGCTTGTAAAAAGTCTGCATTTTAGGACTGGTGCTTATTACCATGTTAGAATAAAACCAGAAAGGCCTATATAAATATATTTATGCAGACTTACAGAATCACCAAGATTGAAGAGACCTCCAAGATAATCCATTTGAGCCATCCATCTTCCCACTAGTGTTTCACCGCTAGACAGTGTCCCTTAGTACAACATCTAAACACTTCTTGAACACTGTGTCCTTCCTGAGCAGTCTGTTCCAGCATGTAACTGTTCTTTTGGAGAAAAGGTTGTATCTGAACTTCCGTGACACAACTTGAGCCCATTCCATCTATTACTAGTTATGCAGGAGAGGAAGCTGACCCCTACCTTGCCATAACCTCCTTTCAGGTAGTTATAGAGAGTGATAAGGTCTCCTCCAGGCCAAACAATCCCTGTTCTCTCAGCCACTTGTCTTAAGACTTGTGCTCCAGGCCCCTTACCAGTTTTGTTGCCCTTATGAACTGAAGTCATGTGAACTGGAGCAAACACTGACCAGGAATGATGTAGCTAAGGCCATGTGCTTCTAAGTTTTTTCCTTTTTTTTTTTTTNTGAGCAGTCTGTTCCAGCATGTAACTGTTCTTTTGGAGAAAAGGTTGTATCTGAACTTCCGTGACACAACTTGAGCCCATTCCATCTATTACTAGTTATGCAGGAGAGGAAGCTGACCCCTACCTTGCCATAACCTCCTTTCAGGTAGTTATAGAGAGTGATAAGGTCTCCTCCAGGCCAAACAATCCCTGTTCTCTCAGCCACTTGTCGTAAGACTTGTGCTCCAGGCCCCTTACCAGTTTTGTTGCCCTTATGAACTGAAGTCATGTGAACTGGAGCAAACACTGACCAGGAATGATGTAGCTAAGGCCATGTGCTTCTAAGTTTTTAATTATTGAGGTTAAATTATATCTTTGTGTTTCAACTTGATTTTTCCTCCTTCCCCCACAATAGTTAGCAGTTTCCTAAAACAGCACTTTTAAACCCTTCTCAAAGGAGAAAACATGCATGTAAGATCAGAAAATACATATCCTAAATTAATAATGAACTGTCATAACTGTGCGTTACAGATGTAGGGCAGTAGTGATCACCACTATGATTTATTAAACAGAACAAGAATAATGTTTCTTTAAAAACTGTAACATCTGGATAGATAGTGAAGGTGACAGAATATACAAAAGCTTGAACATAAGATGTTGCAAGCTTCATGGTAGTTCTGCAGTTTTTGGTTTGAGGAAAAAGCTGTTTTGGTTAGGTCCAGAGCTGGAGCAAACGAGGTAGAAAGGAACAGAAATAATAGGTTGACAATTACACAGAAGGGGAAAAGATTAGAGCAAACTGTTAATTAATGCATGGGAAACAATGTTTAAAAAGGAATAAATTGCAGAAAGCTTTCCTGACTTATGTTTATTTGACTAATTGCTTTCATCTGTAGTTATTAAATCTCTTCTCACTCATTTTGATCTTTGACTCATCCAAGTCACTATCTGTTTTCCAAAGCTCAAAATTGGAAAGAAAAGGCAGTAGCTAACTGGTGTAATTCAGGTATGGCTTTCTGTCTTGGATAATTTCACATGTGAGATTTGAAGGTGGTCTGAAAAAAAGCCTAGGCTGGAATTATTAATTATCCATGCGTCTATTGATGAGAGGAGAGTTTTATTTATTTCTTTTAAAGGTTTTAATTATTTGTGCCTCTTTTATTACACAGGTTATCTGGATTTCAGCTTCCATCATCTATTGTGAGCACAGGTTCTATCCTCACCCTCTGTTTCACCACAGACTTTGCTGTCAGTGCTCAAGGTTTCAAAGCTATCTATGAAGGTAAAATTATTTTCTTATCTGGTCTGTCTTTTACTTGGGATGCATTTTTGATGCTGAAACATGTTTCCATTTTCACTGCTTAGGGTTCGAATAATCATTGACAATCATAACCTCTTTTTCTGGCATATTTATGTTACTACATAATGGACGAAGTCTTGATTTTGACATTTAATTCAAGCTAATACTTTTATTTCAGATGGGATTTTTTGATCAAATTTGTCAGGTTTCTAAAGGGCTAGGAAATGCTTATATTTAAATGGTTTCTTGTTATTTCCTGAATTTCTTTTGACAATTTATTTAGGCAGTGCCTGACTAGAAGGATTTAATGATAGAAAATAAAAGATGGATATTAACTGGTCCTGAAAATCAATTGGTAATCATCTAGTGGGGAAAAATTGTGTATGTATGTTATGTTCTATATATTTTTTTTTAACCTTTATTCTTCAAAAACAAAGCAATTCAAAGCCAGTTCTATGGAAGATATTACAGTGATGATTGCACAGTTTTGAGAGATAAAAATAAATCGTTGCATGTATTCTAGTATCTACCAAGAGTTAAGCTTATAAACTGTTCTGGATCAATTTTTTTTCTAGTGTGGTGACTTGTACAGAAGGTTTTGAGGTGTGCAAACTGTTTAGGAAAATTAGCAGACACAGTGGTATTAAGTCAGTTGCTTATGCTTGCCCTCATGGACAGTTGTGTTAATGTTAGCTTGGTTGTTTGTGCTTAATTTTCTGTATTTTTTTTCAGATGGGGATGGGTTGCTCATCAGTTTGTTTTTTCCTGGTAGCTGTTTCCCCTTTTGCTTTGTCCTCTATAGCTTTGCCAGCTGAATAGGAAGTGTCTTCATCTTTTTTTTGTTGTTGTTGTTTTAAACTTAGATGGCAGCTGTGAGAAAAGGCTAGGAAAGTTTAATATTTTTGAAGTTCTATTAGGTAAATTGAGACACTGGACATCATAAACACCAGCAACTGTTACCTCATTCTGAAGTTGCTTTCTACATACGTGTATCTTTCTCTTCTAGCAGTTGTGTTTGGTAGTGTACTTCATCCTTTTATGCAAGCTAAGCAATTATTTTTTTTCATATGGAAAAAGACAGTGAGGAATGCTAAAGGATGTCTCTTGACTGTCATCTTCAGAACACATGCACAGAGCCACAGGCTGTAATATAATGACACTTCCTGCTGGCCTACTTTCTTGTGAAAACTGCAGCAGGAAGATCTGTAATTAGCAGCGACACATAGCACCGCTCTCTGGTTAAACAACATTGCCCCCTTTGAGATTTATTGCTGAAAATATGGTGCTGTCCATGAGCTATAAATTGGCTTCAAAATATGACAACCAACTCCCAAAATATGGAGGACGTCATTCAAAAGAATGTGTTGTAGTTTATGGACAAGCAGCAGGGGCTGGTGGCTCGGGAAGGATTTGCAATAACAGGATGTTAGGTGTTCATTTTCTTAAGACTGGGCGTGATTTCTGTATCAAAGCCCTAACTGCTGTTAGGGACAATGGTCTCCCTGAAAACGTATCATTTCAGAAATCTTATAACTCTGCCTATTTTTATTTTATTTGCTACTATGTCATATGTAATTTTAAATGTAGGTGGGTGATCAGCCTCTCTGAGACAGCTGAATACAATCCAGATGTTAACAGTCACTGCAAGTCATAATAGCCACTCTGCTGGCTACCTATCCCTAAGCTAGTTTGCTTTTAGTAGAAGTATCTAGTTGTCCCTGGTGCTAGCCTGCTCTTTATTCTTCTCTGGAGTAAATGAATTGCTGCTCGGTGGGAAGCACTGGGAGGATTGAAGTGCTACTGATTGCTTCCATTTAAGGCTTTGGGACACTGTGGTTGTAACAATTTGACAAATGCAGTTTTAAATATCTTAATTGGAGGGAGGCTTTAACAGCACGTCAGCTGCCAGGAACAACATGTTTAAAATATATATATATATAATGGTACCTAAGGGAATGATTTTGTAACAGAAACTTTTGTATGGAAGGTAGAAAAGTCTATAAGATTCAAAAGTAATTATTGGAGCAGGGAGAAGTCTTTGTGACACTGTGTAAAAGCAGGCAAAGGAGACCTCCTGGAGTTGTACCACTTGTCTTACAGTAGTGGATGAAGCAGGTCTGAAAAATTCAAACTGGAATTAATTTGCATAAACTTCCTATATTCTGTGAGTCTGCAAAAGTGATGTTTTAACTCTTTTGATAGATGACTCTTTCATAGGCATAGAAAAACTTCATCTTACTTGGATTGCTACCTTCATACAATTTAAAAATATATCTGACAAGTATCTTCAAAGTTGGCTGTGCTATTGAGAGTCAGTTCTTAAACATAATTGCATTGGGTGGCTTGACAACAGTCCTTCCTAACAATCAGACACCGGGCTGTATTCTCTGCTATGCTGAACTTATGCTTTTCTGAGCAGAGGGGATGCTGTTGGGAGGCTTCTCCCTTACTATCTGGAGGATGCTCTTTTGAACTTGCACCCTGGTGGCTGAGCTTGGGGCACTGTACCAGGAAAGAGAGTACATCAACCACCCCTTGACAGCCTCTGAGGAAATTCCACACCAGCACCTGCTGCAGGGAGAGAGCACTGCATGCTGTTACCTGAACTGAGATTCAATTTTATGTGTTCTAGTGAATACCCTCTTGTTCCTGTGCAGAAATGAAATACTTGAAATGCTATGAGTCCTTTGTGTTTTTGCAATATGTAAAAGCAATGAAGCTAGTGAAATCACATACTAGTATTCTGAGCACTTCAATGTTATTTGAACCTATCTGACTCTGCCTGCTGTCATCCATATGCCACATGAATATTTATACTTAATGAAACCTGATTTTGCAGCAGTACTCCAGCAAGAGCCGTCTACTAGTGTTAACAAGACGCTGATGTAGCTAGGCAGTTGCCTGGATCTTAGACTGAAATGTAGGTTTCTTTACTGTATAATTACTTCATCAAATTAATAGATCTGCTTATGAGAGACTACTATTTTTAACAGTAACATTGATAATACTGCAGTCTTCCTCAGTGAATCGCATCAGCACTCCAAACTTTTGCTGCCGATGGATGCTTGAATTATTCTTCTGGCAATTTTCATCCATGGGAATTTGAAACATCACCATAAAAATATCTATAAATTTCAGAAGTAGTTAAGTTCAGTTCAACTTATTTAATTGGCTAAACAATTTATTGACCGTTATTGTCACCTATGGGTAGTAATTAAATCTAATACTAAAGGTTTGGGATTTGGGAATTGAATTCCGTTTCTGTAATGTGTTTTTTTTATTGACAATGCCTTCCACTGTAAGAACATTATGTTTAGCCCTTAGTGGGGAAGGGGGAAAACAATAATATACTTGCAACTAGTGCAATTTAGTTTAATTCCCTGTAAAAATCAATTTATTTCCTGTTTCTTGAATGGAAATAAACTTTTTTTTTAAGATGCCTTGACTACAGTAAATTTCAGCACTCTGGCATTGTAAAATTTTGTTCAAAAGTATTCCTCTCATAAAGAACACTTGCATATGGTTGGAAATACAACAGCAAAAAAATCTTTTGTTAAATGAGGGCAATATCTGAAATGTTTTGCACATGTATGTTTTAAATAATGCATGGTAAAATGGTTATATGATCTTTCTTATACTGAAGTGTTTTCTGCCTTGTTTGTTCAGGGAATGCAGCTGTTAAGAACACAGAATTCTGTGGAAGTAGAAAAACTTAATTCCTGGTATACTGTTAGTCTTGTTCCAACAGCTCTATGTGCTGGGGCCCGTAGGCCTGGACACAGTACTCCATATGGGACCTCATGAGAGTAGAGCAGAGGGGAACACTCACCTCAGTCTCCCTGCTGAGCATCCTGCTTGATGCAGCACCAGTGACCTTCCAGGCTACACCGCCTTCTGCCTCTGTACACTAGATTACCCTTAGCAACTGTTAGCTCCTTTCAGGCTATCTTGATTTTTGCCATTGTTGCTGCTGTTGTTTTTTGTTTTTAAATACATTTTCTAATGTAGAATTTGCAGACAGTGTTTGAGTCTGGTACATCTGGTTTGTTTAATGTGTGCTAGTACCTTTCCTTTGACCTCTGTTCTCCAGTAGCAGGTTTTCTTTGCCCAAGGAGGAACTCTTTTTCCCTCCACACTACCTGCCCTTAGGGTATACTGCCCTTTCTCCTTTGGTCTTTGAATTCTCAAAGCTTTCTGCTCACGCACAGCATTAACATTTATACTGGCAGTCACCTCTTCCTGCCTTATGTATCTTCCCTGAAGCTTCTTTTAAAATTCTTTTCAGCATCAACAGTAGAATGTGGTGATGCGCTTCCACAGTGTGAAGTCTTTGAGGACTTTTTTTCCTCTTGTTTCTTCTTCTCTCTTAATGTCTGTCACTTGGTGTGGTATTTTCATTAATTATTTTGAGTGAATAGACTACTTTTTTAAATTCATTGCAAGGTTTCCTCAACCAAGCTGGAGACAATTACCACTTGTAATGACACTGTGAGTTAAGAGTTTTGTTGAGACTGTGGTTTCCCAGTCAACAAGGATGCAGTCAAGATAACAGGCCTCAGGGCTTAAGCTAACATTCTTCCTTCACTCAGCCTCTCCAGTAGGAGTCTTGGTTGGTTTGTTTGCTTTTCCCCACCTACCCAAATATCTTTAGAGCCCTTTTATGAGGGTGTAAATCTTCTGCAGGGTTGATATATAACAAGTTTTTCCTGTTTAACTGTCTATGAGTCTAACTGTGCTAATGGCTATAGAGTTTTTGAAGCAAACTATCCTGTGTTGGTAAAAGCAGTCACTGTTTCCTGGAGATGATCGCGTTCAGAACTTTCTCTGTTATAATGCCTCAATAACACAACTCAAATATCTGGTACACAGAGTGGAAAGTTAACTTGGCAGGACAATCAATGAGACAACCAACTTTTATACAATTTAGATGCGTAACTATCCCCTTTAGCTCTAAGATTAAGTAATAACAGTTGAAAATCTGAGACTACTAAACTCTCTTACTCATAGGTAGTGTGTTATCTGTAACTATTCCCTGCTGTGATATTCAGAGAAAAACGCAATTTAAATTTAGGTCTTAGTTTAATCTTTTTAAAGGGTAAAGGCACAAACTAGTTTTTTGTTTAAGTAACATTTGTTGAGTAGTGAAAGCAAGAATATTACTACTTTTTAAAAATAGCTTTTGTTTTCTTGTGAATGTGTTCTTGCAGATATACAGCTTATACTGTAGTTCAACCACTGTTTGTCCACAACATCTATTAATAGGCTAATGTATTTGCTTGTCTATTTTTAGTTGTGTGTCTTGCTTACTCTTGTTGTGGTTTTCTTCTCAAACTGAAATCTGTGTGAAAGCATTGGAGTTGCTTGTGTTTTTGTCATGAACAAGTAAACTGAAAGTTTTAAATAATGAAGTACTATTCAAATTGTTTTCTGTTTAAGGTGGAATTTATAGTTCCATCTCTTTGGAGCATAAGCTGTTGTTTTCTCTGAATGTATTTGACTACAAGTTTTCCTAATAAATTCAAATGACAAATAATTACACAGGGAAAAACAAAGTTTTTCCTTTTTGCAAACTTAAATAAAAGCCAACAACTTATTTTTATTTTTGGGGGGAGGATACACTCTTATTTGCTGTTAATGATGTCATACAGGAAGGAATCCTAGGACAGATAAAAATAAAACGGATGCTTCTTGGATCAAAATATGGCATTCTGTGTTAGCAGAATCTCTGGGCAGAAAAGTCTTTGTTCTCTGGAACTCCTCATAGCTAATCTAGATCGCTTTATCTATCAAAAAAAGTTCACTTCTACTGTAACAGCTGCATTGGTAACGTATATCTGTATTCAGAGAACAAAAAGTAAATACAGGTTTTTTGAGAAGAGACAGGACAGAAAAAGTCTGCTTGTATTTTGAAGAGTATGAGTACATCTGAAATACTTGTGCATTAGTCTAAAAAGTACTTGAAATAATGCATTTGGGTGACTAAAGCTGGTATGTAGAGGCAGGTACTTGTCTGCGCTTTCCCATCTCACCTGAATCAATATGTTCTGTGGAGAAGAAATAACTGTATTTGAAACAACCGTACTCCATACCTTCCTTATTTACTAAGTTTCAGGGTGTAAGCTCCACTGTTAGTGGAAGAAGTGGGAATTCTTTTTTCTTGTTTTAAAAAAAAAGACAATTTTCTTGCAATAGTTGAAGAACCAGAAGTCAAAAATCTGGAATGTTATTCCCTGGACTGCTAAAGACAGAAACTTCGGAACTGAAAGTTCTAGGAAATTCTTTCCTAGAAATAAGTGTGTAACGAAACTTTATATTATTGAATGAGTCCTACTTGAATTGGCAGAAAATAAAATGAAATTCTGTAGAACTTGCTATCAACCAATGAATTTTTTTATACTAAGAATTCTGTTAAGAGGCTTGCCTGCTACGTTATTCCACTGTTAAGCTATGTCAGCTGTGTTCTGCTTTCCAGCTTGAGTAGCTCAATCTCTAATGTGAAGACAGCCTTTGTGTTGCTATTAGCTGTTGAAAAGGGGATTACATGATTTAAGATGTTTTTGCAACTGTGTTTTTGACTGCCTCTGATTCTGGAAGAAGGGATTATTTTGTGCCTTCTAGTGACTTATTGATCCTTATAAAAATTAATGTATTAGTTGGTTCTTTGACGAAGGGCAGTAACAAACTTGGTGTTGATGGTAATTATTTAGTGGAGTTGTAAGCATCCCTCCAAAAAACTTTTTCTCCAATTTGGGATCACAAACCCAATAGGAAAATGATTTCAGAAAGAACAGTGGGCTTAACTGAGCAACTGTTCACTGAGGAATATAGTCAAAACTCTCATAACTCTGAAATAGTGTTGGATTTTAGTTTTTTAAATTCAGCCACATAAGTAATGTATGGAATGCATATTTTCTCAAAGTACTTTTCTAAAACAAGTCATGCATCATAACTGGTGTTCTTGATCCATTTTAAAGCCAACTAGGATTTGGGGGAGTAATTTTTCATGTTCATAGACTTATAATTTGACTAGAGATAAGATTTCAGTTAAGCAGCCTGTTCTCAGTCCAATCTTCAGCTCAAATTTGTTGTAAACAGTGACTTCTACCAAATACCAAGATGTGAATATCAAGAAAGAGTGCTTGTTACATAAGGAGCCTATATTCTGTTCTAATTTAATTTTTCCTGAAATTTTAGTCCTGGGCATGATGCCTTTTTCTCTTTACATATTTTAGTCTCCATGATAGTATTCCTAGTGTCTGGTGAGAACTGCCAAGTTAATAAAAGTCATTCATTGATGTGTTTATCCCCCAGTCTCTGAGTTGGAAGTCATACTTTATTTTCTAATTATTAGACATATTCCATAGATTGTACTCATTTTCACAATGATCTACATTAATATGAAAGGTCCCCAGTGAAATGCAACTGATACCTAGTTTTTTTGATGAATCTGAAGTTTAATGCTCTTGCTCACTTGATTTCTGGTTTTATTTGTAGAGAGAGTTGTTTGTTTCTTTGGTAGAAAGTAGGGAAGGTTGAATTGGGATTTTATCTCTCAAAAACTATGTTTTCAGACATAGTTAACTGATTTATAGTAAGTAGTACAGCCTCTTTCTGCGATTATTTTTTCTTCATTAAAGAAACCAAGCATTTAATTATAGGTGCAATTTCTGACTTAAAGTATCTGCATGCTATAGCAGTTACTTTTGTTTGGCTTTTTATAAGTACTTTTGTACTTATTTACTTATACAGCCCTACTTGACCCACGTGGCAAAGATGGGTTATGGCTTTTGTGTCTTTTCTTGTTTAGAAAAAAAAAAATATCTGTTTCATCTGGAACCAATGTCTGCACATTTTTATTTCTTCTAAACTGATAGTGTTTAGACAGTTGCAGGGTGGAATTATTATTTTCAGAATAAAACATATGGGTTAGGAGACCAGAAAATAAAACACTGGCTTTGTTACCATACTGAAGCAAGCAACCATTATTCTGATTAATTAAATGTGGCATAATCTATTACTGTAGATAGATAGTCATAATAATACAGCTACACACCTTGCCTTTCATCTTCTGTTGTGTAGCTTTAAGCCGTTAATAATTGTACTTTAAATTACTTTATTTATAGCCTTCTCATATATTGCAGGCTGCATTTGCATAACCTTTCATGTTTTCCTTTTGTAATTGGAATAATAAGGCATATATCTAGAACTTTGCAACAAAATACGCTTAAAACAAGCAAGTCTGAATTTTGGCTAAAGCACTGATCTTGTTCAGTAATGGATAATGTTGCTGGTATGCCACATACCTCTTAATTGTGAAGGAAAGGACTAGATTAACTTTAGTATACTTAGAGTAACCACTACATTTTATCTGGTATTTAAGAATTCTTAAACCATCACATAATCTTCACCTTGTGTATGTTGGAAGCCAGAGCTATAATACAATATCACTGGACCACCGTGTATATTGCCTGTCTAAATATCAATTAGTTATTCACCCAAATAATGTAATTAATTTTGTTAAGTATACTTAATTGCTATAAACAGGTTTGCTAAATTGCCCTGAGTAGTTGTTACTTTGTATTTTCTATTGGCATCCTTTCACACCAACGTAAAACACTCTGAAATCTTTCATGCTGTATATATTGAAAGACTTCCTGACAACTATATTTCATTATTCATGCATGATAGACTTCTAAGAGATCTTGCCTTAAGGTTCTTCGAAGCTGGCTTATTGGATTGACCTGAAAAGTGCCATAAGAGGCATAGAAGGCTACACAATCTTCTTGACTTTTAGATTTCTGGTTTTCTTATGCTTGTTTAACAAGACAAGACACATCTGTGTGGTGTCAGTAGATTATAAAGGCAAAATCATAAGAATGTTAAAACAGCAGGTTTGGATGTACTGAATCTTGTGTGTACAGCAGTGTGTGTAAAACTAAGTGATACTATTTGCCATAATTCATCTTAAATATATAATCATTATTAGTCCAGATCAAGCTTTAAAGAAAAGGAGAATATAAACAAGAATGACAGTGCAGTTAAAAAAATGTTGTGCACACATGTTACTTAGGTTCTGCCTCATTTTTTAATGTTATGTTCACACTCTCTGCTCCTCTGGCTCCAGTAGTTGATAGTTTCTTCTTCCTCACTTTAGGATACAGTTGAGGTCATTTTTGTATGCTTGCAAAATGTTATACTTCAATGCTCTGCATTTCTGTGCTGCATTTCCTTATATAGTGCCTCCTTTGTATGTTGGATACTGCTGCTTTGTTCTCTTTGATACTCCTAAAACCAGTTTTGTTGGGGTCTGTTTTTCTTTTACCACCTGAAAGTTGCTTGTACCTGTGGAGTTTCCAGTGACAAACCTTTTCTTCATCTCTGCATATACTTCCCAGTGCTGCCTTCTACATCTCCACTTCTCAAAGCCTCTGCTGCCAAACAAGGCCTTTAATTTCCCTTGAACTATAATTGTGTTCATTTTGCACAGAATAATTGTTTGATACAGCTATCCATACAAAACTATGGTTGTACCATGATGGGGGAGATGGGGTGGGAGGGAAAGTAAAAACAAATTAGCCTTAGACATCTAGTCAATTAAAGAAATTACTGTCACAGCTAAACCAAATTAAATAATGCTGCAGGCAAGCTGGGAGAAGTTTAGAGGGGGCAAGACTGACTGCAGTAACCCTCTGTCTTGATTAGAAACACCAGTTCACACAAATTTATGCGTGCAATGTTTTTTAACAATAAATCAGCTTCTTCCCCTAATAAAGGTTCAGTTTGCAAAGTTTTTGTAATGTAGTCAAAGCTTCCGTTATAATTTGAATGCTAAAATGAAGTTTGTTCAGTGTTTTGCCAGGCAGCTGGAGTGGACTTTACCTGACTAAATCCCTGCCTTCCTGGTAGTCAGTTACAGAGCAGTCGTTAGCTGTAATCAGTAAGTACCTTCAGAAGGCAATTAACATGAGGTGCCTGTGTTAACATGAGGTGAATCACGTTGAAGCAGAGGTGTCTGTCTGCCTGTGATAACTTTACAATGAAATCTGAGAGGCTAACTTAGTTGCCTTCAAGTTGAGCGTTTTAATCTAAGGTTTGGATTGTGTGTCTTGCTTGACAGAAAGTCAACATTTAAACTGAAAGGAATTTTAGTAGAACAACATGCCTCGACTCTACGGAAATTGCTTATTTCAAATGCAGTTTAATTAAGAATGTTGTCTTCTTAGATCATCTTTAATTATTCTACATATTTGTGTTCTTTGAATCTTTTAAAATCTTTTATTTTGGAGGCTGGCATGAAGTCATGAGATATTCTAAAAGAAAGTGTTGCAGTCTCTCCCTCCCACTTCTGTTTTGAGATGAAAAACTGTTTTTGGAAGAAGAAGCTTATGAGAAAATTGAGTTTTTCTTCTGTGAAATGTGAGAAACTTGCCTTATTAATTAAAAGGTGCAGTCAACTTCAGTGTGTCCTGTATGTGCACCTCTCCATGGTCGGTAGAGAAATATTTGGTCAAGTATCTTCCTTGACTTTCTTAGATGACTGTAGGTGTTAGCAGGCAGGCAATTGAATTGGGTCCTGTGTTCTGTTAAGTGAAGTAAGCTTTTAAACTGACTGGGAATGAGGGAGGTTGTGTTCATCATTTATTCATTCTGAAACAGTCCAGAGAGATAGAGGTGTTCTTTTTTTTTAATAATAACTTAATTTTTAAAATTTTATCCTGCAG